>JAWQEG010001980.1:0-87500 GCA_033782935.1 Petrolisthes cinctipes | reverse complement strand
AGTCAGTTGCGTGACAGAATAGTTGTTGGTACCAGTGATGAATTGGCTCTGAAACGTATGTTGGAAAACAAGAATCTCGCACTAGAAAATGCTATCGACATTTGTAGAGCGTCTGAAAGTGCTAACCACTGCAGTGCTGTGATAAGAGGGGCTTCACATTCCTCAACACATGTGGTGAACAAAGTATCGAGTTACAGAAAATCTCGTAAACGTGATAATGCAAAGACTGTTAAAATGAAATCCACACTGTGTTTCCGTTGTGGGAAAGACTGTCGTAATGATGAACAGGGATGTCGAGCAGTGGATAAAGTGTGTCGTAACTGTGGCAAACGGGGTCATTTTGCGGTTGTGTGTCGGTACACAGACAGGAAAGGTTCCTTCACTCAATCACGTAATCGTAGCGCCAGCCCGAGATGGGGTGGTGGTGCGAAAGTGTACCAGCTCTTGGCGGGGGTGTACACAAAGCAAGTGACGGCACGCCCCGCACCACGGGTGGTTGTCAGAGCAACACATCCTGCAGGAAGAGACTCCATTACTTGGACCCCAGATTCTGGTGCTGAAACAACTGTTATGGGGTTCGACACTGCAGCGTCTCTGGGGATTCAGACATCGTGGTTAAAGCCCGCTGGTAGGGAAAGCCTTTATGCAGCAGGTAACCACCCACTCACCTGTCTTGGGACCTTCCCATCACGCTTGGAGCTGGGCAGCAGGCAGGCAGAAACAGTCGTGAGTGTGGTGAAAGAGATAAAAGGTGCCTTACTCAGCTGGTACGACTCCATCGCCCTTGGGATTCTTCCAGATAATTTCCCAGCACAGATTAGACCACTGCAGGGACAATCCAACAGTAATTCGACCAAGCTTATACCAACCCCACCACCGAAAACAACCTCTACATCAACAGAAGTGGTAAACTGGCCCTACACATACGACCCCACACCACAGCAACGGGCTGAACACGCTGCAGCAGTGATCAAAGCTTTTCCTCGAGTGTTTGGTAAGGATGACATGCTGCGAGAAATGGTTGGAGGACCAATGCACATTGAATTGACTGATGATGCCAGACCATTTTCTGTGACAGCACCACGTATCATACCATACAGCTGGCGAGAGGAAATTAAGCAGCAGTTGGACGACCTACTAGATAAGGGGATTATTGAGAAAGTGGATTATCCAACGTCGTGGTGTCACCCTATCGTACCAGTGCCCAAGAAACCATCTGGGGTGAGATTGTGTGTCGACCTCACACGCCTCAACCGCTATGTCAAGAGACCAGTTTATCCTGTGCGCTCACCTCATGATGCCATTGCTTCAGTTGGACCGGAAGCAGCTTGGTTCACCACCCTGGATGCCAAGATGGGATATTTTCAAATCAAGATAGCTGAGGAAGACCAGGACTTGACATGCTTCATCACACCTTGGGGCAGGTACAAGTTTCGGCGTGCAGTAATGGGTCTCGTGTCATCTGGGGATGAGTATAACTGCAGAGGAGATCAGGCCCTTGGTGATGTCCCTAACACCGTCAAGGTCGTGGATGACATCCTGATATATGACTCTACCTATAGCGCCCATCTTGACCATGTTATTCAGGTGGTGCAACGGTGTGACCAGCATGGCATCACCCTAAACCCAGACAAGTTTGTGTTCGGAGAGGCTATGGTAGATTACTGTGGTTATACTATCTCTAGATTGGGCTACACCACCGACTCAAGGAAGGTTAAGGCAATCTCAGACTTTCCTCGACCACTAAACATCACAGATCTCCGTTCATTCATGGGCCTTACCAACCAGCTGGGGGCATTTTCTTCTGCTGTTGCAGAGGCTGCACAGCCTCTCAGAGACCTCCTACGGCCCAAGAATGAATGGAACTGGTCAACGCAACATGAACAGGCATTCGAGAAGGTAAAGCAGTGCCTTGTCAACCCGCCCGTCCTGGCGTACTTTGACCCATCGTTACCAACAATGCTTCAGACTGATGCATCAAGGCTGCACGGTATCGGGTTCGTCCTTCTCCAGAAACACGACGACACTTGGAAGATTGTGCAATGCGGCTCAAGATTTTTGTCGGATACAGAAACAAGGTATGCTGTCATAGAACTTGAGTTGGTTGCAGTCGTCTGGGCTGTTAAGAAGTGCAGTACATACCTGAAGGGGCTCCCACACTTTGATCTAGTTGTCGACCACCGACCACTAGTCCCCATCCTCAACAACAAGCTATTGGGGGAGATTGAGAACCTCCGATTACAACGCATGAGGGAGAAGCTCACTGCTTATTCCTTCACAACAAGCTGGAAAAAGGGGTCGCTACATTGTGCACCAGATGCCCTTTCACGTGCTCCAGTGCAGGACCCAGTGGAGTGTGATGATACAGGAGCTGACCCAGAAATCGACCCTCTCCATGCAGCAGTCATATCGTCTTTACATGCCACCAGTGAGGAGGGCATCCGTCTAGCACCATTAAAGGACCAGACCTTGGAGAAAGTGCGTGCTGCAGCAGAGAGAGAGACAGAGTACACCATGCTCAAGGATATCATCATCAACGGCTTCCCTGAACATCGACACGAGCTAGATCATCGCTTGCGAGCATACTGGCCGGTGCGCAGTCTGTTGGCAACCGATGATGACTTCATTGTGTATGGGCCGAGGCTCCTGATACCTCTCAGCCTCAGGAGGGAGACACTCGAGCGGCTACATGATGGTCATCAGGGAATGGAACGCACCAAACGCAGGGCACGCCAAACCATTTATTGGCCTGGTATTGACAGGGACATCGAGAACATCGTCTCAGGCTGTTCTCGATGCCGACCACTCCTACCCAGTCACCCTAATGAACCGCTCTGGCAAGACAGCGATAGACCAGAGAGGGTATTCGAGTCTGTCTCAGCGGACTACTTTCACGTGGCAGGACGAACATATCTAGTGTACATTGATCGTTTGTCTGGCTGGCCTCATGTGACTGCATGTCCTCGTCATGCATCAGCTGACCATCTCATCCGTGTCTTACGTTCGGTGTTCGCTGACACCGGTGTGCCAGTGATCCTGAGGACTGATGGTGGACCTCAGTTCACGTCTTCATCGGTGCGACGCTTCCTGGCTCGGTGGGGGGTGGAGCACAGAGTTTCTTCCCCGCACAACCCTCGTGCTAACGGGCACGCAGAAGCTGCGGTGAAGGCAGTGAAGAAGCTAATCATGACGACAACGGAGAGAGGACAGTTGGATGAGGATGAATTCGCCCGAGGTCTGCTGGAACTGAGGAACACGCCCAAAGCAGATGGAAGGTCACCAGCACAGATCTTGTTTGGGCACCCCATGAGGTCATGCATCCCAGCACATCACCGGTCGTTCTCTCCTCAGTGGCAGCTCGCCGCTGATGACTGTGATGCCAAAGCAGATCACTTGAGAGAGCAGGCAAAGATACGTCACGATTCATCTGCCCGGAGCCTACCTCTGTTACATCTCGGAGGGTATGTGGATGTCCAAGACCACGCTAATGGCCGTTGGGATCGTGTAGGTGTGATTGTGGGGATTGGACAGCGAAGGGACTACCTTGTCAAGATGGGTAGTGGCCGCATCCTGTGGCGGAACAGGCGGTTCCTTCGTCCCCACCGACCAATGACACCTGTCGGTGTCAAGGGGCAGGGCGCCCACCATACTATAACACCACAGCAACCAGATCCAGAGGAGCACCACAACCTGGAACTCCCACAGCGTCGCGGCAGTCGCCAGCGACGAGAGCCACAGCGACTGAAGGTGCAGTGGCACGCTAGTACCTACGATTAGGAATATATATATGTATGTATCATGTGAATATCTATATGGGCTACTACGTGTCTAACAATAACTACTAGGTGTTGAATAAAGACTTTAGTCGTGTATGTTAACTCCTAATGTCTCAGGGGAGGTGTGTGGTTATTGTTTATTGTATTGTTCATTGTATTGTTCAGTATTGATAGTTGAGACTGAATCTGGAACTTATTCATAAACTGTGTGTCTCAACCTTGTTCAGTGAGTATCTGATTCAGAGAGTCGGAACCGAGGTAAAATAGTCAGATGACTTGTCAGTCTAAAGTTAGTTATCACCTGGCTGAGCCACTAGCCACACACTAGCCACAACCATTACATTCCGCTCTGTTCTCTTGTGTTACATTCTGCACTCTGTTAATAAACACCTTCACCGACGTCTGTGTTTCTTCAACCGCCACTGTATATTTAACGACACATCAGTTTTGAGTGAGTGAGTGTAGTTTTGAGTGAGTGAGTGTAGTTTTGAGTGTGTGAGTGTAGTTTTGAGTGAGTGAGTGAGTGTAGTTTTGAGTGAGTGAGTATAGTTTTGAGTGTGTGAGTGTAGTTTTGAGTGTGTGAGTGTAGTTTCGAGTGAGTGAGTGTAGTTTTGAGTGAGTGAGTGTAGTTTTGAGTGAGTGAGTGTAGTTTTGAGTGAGTGAGTGTAGTTTTGAGTGTGTGAGTGTAGTTTTGAGTGTGTGAGTGTAGTTTTGAGACTGTTTGTGGTTGACTGAAGATATCGAATGTGTAGCTTTCTTTCTTTTCTTTTTTAATTAAATGATATGGTTCAGCGTAATTTAATGTATTTGTGCTTAACAGTGACCGAAATATTTGAAGCATTTGGTTTCTAGTGGTTATTTGTGTGTGTGTGTGTGTGTGTGTGTGTGTGTGTGTGTAGAACGTTAATAATAATAATAATAATAATAATAATGTTTTTAGTATTCGTAGTAGTAGTAGTAGTAGTAGTAAGACTGCTTCTAGTAATATTAAAATTACTTCCCTCCCCTCTCACTCATTCCATATCACACACACACACACACACACACACACACACACACACACACACACACACACACAGAAAACAATGAGCCTCACAACGCCTAATATATCACCCATCTCCCCCAAGCTGTCTGTCTGTCTGTCTAGTGGTGTCTTTAATGAATGCTGATCCTCTCTGTTAATTCTGTGCTCTCTGTCTCTCTGTCTGTCTCGGGTTTTGTGGTTTCGTCTCCCGCCTGCCTGTCTCATTGTAACGATCTCTCTCTCTCTCTCTCTCTCTCTCTCTCTCTCTCTCTCTCTCTCTTGATTAAACAATAGTAAAAGACATACAGTGTAATGATTGCATAGTAAGATAGTGTGTGTGTGTGTGTGTGTGTGTGTGTGTGTGTGTGTGTTCTTACCTAATTGTATCTTTACAGGATTGAGTCAAGCTCGTAATATTCCATTTTTTAAAACCCAATTATTATATTTTTCTTTAAATTTATGTATGTTTTTGGCACACACCACATCTTCTGGTAATCTGTGTGTGTGTGTGTGTGTGGTGTGTGTGTGTGTGTGGTGTGTGTGTGGTGTGTGTGTGTGTGTGTGTGGTGTGTGTGTGTGTGTGTGTGTGTGTGTGTGTGTGTGTGTGTGTGTGTGTGAGTGTGTGTGTGAGTGTGTGGGGTGTGTGTGTGTGAGCGACAAAACAGAGAACTGAGTAATGTGAATGAAGATATAGAGAGGTGACGAGTATTGAACAGTGTGGTGGGTTGGGGGAGGAGACTGTGAGTGACACCTAGTTTGGGTTTTGTGTCACTGCTTCTGTCTGCTTATAATATGTACAGTTCCGAGCTGATGAAAGGGAAACAAACACTGCCTGGGCCGTATGCAAGAACATCCGTATACGTTGTTTTGACGATGGTGTGGGAAGCAGTACAATGAATGGCTCTGCATGTAAACAAACAGTACATGGGTGACAGTCAAACCTTTTATTGTTCTACGAATGTGTTTACTATCCGTCATGGTCATTTGTTTGTGCTCAATGCTATCATTATCCCTCACTACCAGACAAAGAAACACACAATTAAAATCTATTCAAGTGTTAGGAGGTTGAGATTGTGTTTTCTCTTCATCTCTTGGTAAGGCCACTAAAAGGGGATTTCACTTCTCCAACTGTCCCTTTTCTTACCTTTTGTGCTTACTGTCCCACCTCTCAATTATCTTCGTCCACGGGCGCCATATGACCTCGCTGTTGCGGCGCCTAATATCAATCAATCAATCAATACCCTTCATCTGGTGGCAACTGTACACTGGCACTCCACAGTCCTCAGCCCACCTGAGTCGAAGCCAGAGATCTAAAACAGGCGATTTCTGGACGACAGCCCACCCAAACCATTACGAGGACACACACACACACACTCACACACTCACACTCACACACACACACACACACACACATACACATTTCGAACCAATGGAGACCTTGGGTGGGCTGTCGTCTAGAAACCGTCTGCTCCAGATCTCGGACTTCGACTCTGGTTGGTTAGTGATTGGTGGATTTCCAGTGTAGGTCTACCTGTTTTAGTATCTTTATGTGGTGAAGGAAGGCAAGTGTGACTGACGACTTAAGGACCCTGTGATCGTGTATGGAAATTGGAGGCTTCTGATTCCTTCTGACCATGCCACAAAACAAGCTCCTGCTATATAGGTGGTGTTTCGTGGTAATATTTGAAGGATTCGTTTATCTCCAATTTTCTGACAACATCACATGGTCCCTTAATGTTATATTGTTACTCTTGGTTCCGTGTTCTGGCGTGTGTTGTGTAGGTTCATCTTTCAAAGCTTATAAATTATAATTCATCAGTTGCTGACATGGTAACTGCCTGAAGTAGAATACTGTACAATCACCAGCACTAATAAGTATACAGCTTTGCTTGAAGCTTTGAACAGTCCAATTCACCAACGAACTAATTTCAATGGAGAAGGTATTGTGAATTTACTGTCTCTAGGTATACATTCGAAGCACACCTGAATACTTATTAGTGCTCGTAACTGTACATGTAACAGAACTAAAAGCATATTGTGACCAGGATTCATAGAGTACTCTATGAATCCTGATTGTGACAATGTGCTGCTTCGACGAAAAAATGAAATGGTGTACCATGTTATAGATGCGTTTTCTATTTCTGTACATACATAGAAATAGTTTTAGTTTAGGGGTAACATGTGAAATCCATCATTATTAGGACTTATTGTAGGAGTCCCAACCTCACTCGCCACTGTGATGTAGCCTTTGCTCGTATCCGTATATGTACTATATGGGATACCGCTCCAGGTGGGAGGTTGTTAGAAGGCCGACCACAGACCAGACCATGTACAGACACAATCAAATAACCACCAACACCTTTCCATCATGCAAATAAATCAGTATCATATCGAAATATAATCATACAACATCTTACGTCAACTCAACCCCCTCAATTATTATTATGAGGTGCTGCAAAATCATACATATGTTATTCTTTATTACCAAGATATTTACTACGATGGAAGGAAAGTGTTGGTGGATATTTGATTGTGGCTGTACAAACTCTGTCAATCTCCCAATTCTCGCACACTCCGACATTACGTCATGTATTATCCCTCATTTAACCACTTTAGACCCTCTCACCTAATGTATCGTGATATGTGTGACTATTTAATTATCCAGCCTGATGTCTTAGAAAATATTCTCAATATATTTTCCGAGTTTCTCAGCCCCTATCAATGTCAATTCATAACGTTCACATTTAACTTGTACAGTATGCTAGGCTATCCCAAAGCCGGGGACAATATCATTCCCTCGGCTTTGGGATGACCATTATCACATATTCTTTGTTATTTTACTCTGTCACTTTTTTTTCTGCAACATTATTACTCTCACTGCAGTTTTCTTATTTGTATGTGTATGTCTATTTGTGTGTCTGTGTGTGTGTATTTGTGCGTATATGCATGTGTATGTGAGTGTCTGTGTTTGTATGTGTACATATGTGTATATGTTTATGTACAGTCGCGGCAGATAGTCCTTGACCAGCCTGTGATGGAAAGATGCGGCCAGCTGTTTCGAACTGTGAACACGTGGATTCGTTGCTTCAGTCAGCTGCCTGATGATAGTATGGGTATAACTGTTTCCAGTTTTCGGACGCTCCTATGTTGGTCACGGCTATCTATCACTGACTGGTCAATGACTATTTCCCGTGGGCGGAGGGAATGATGTCGCCTCGCCTGCCCTGATGGGACCCACATACGGCCGGTACGGTGTTCAGGAACTCCAGGAGCTCGTGTCAGTGGCCCAGTGGGTGTGGTGAGGGTGGGTGATGCGGCAGATGATTTCCCGCCCGCTGTACAATGTTTATTATTGTTACTTCATATTAATATCAATGTTGTCATTATTCTCTTTCATGTTGTTACTGCAATTCTTTACATATATTTACTAATAATTTCCCACCATGTATCAAATAACTTCATGGCCTTTAGCGGCAACGTTCCCCAGAGTGTTGGTGCTTGTACTAAACGTAAATAAAGAACTTGAAAAAAAAAAAAATAGGACCTCCCCTTAAATGCAAGCAGTAGATGCAAGTACTGTCATTAAAAGGCGATACGTGGAACTGAAAATATGTAAATCCCAGTGAATTTTTACCAAGCATATCAATCCTAAGCCTAGTAGGAAAATGTAGGACCAACAATTAATTCAATATAGGCATTTAAGCACACCACAATCCCCAGCTCACTTGAGTCGAAGCCCGAGATCTGGAGCGGGCGGTTTCTGGACGACAGCGAATTCAGGATGTACAGCACCTCTGAATTACTGGGAAAGATTTCAACATCTTAATTAAGCTCTACTCTATGCAGAGAAGAAGAGAGAGATACATTGTTATTCATTTATGGAAGGTCTTTGAAGGATATGTGCCAAACATGGGTATCCAGGCCAACTACAGCATAAGAAGAGGAAGACTCTGTAATTTGAAAAGTATCAGTGGCACATCACAAAACATACGGACTATCAAATACAACACCTTTTCATATAATGGGGCCAGACTCTTCAACTGTGTACCACAAGATCTACGAGATATCATCGGAGTTCCTCTGGAATCTTTCAAGAGGAAACTTGACGAATGGTTGGCTGGATTACCTGACCAGCCACCAACACCAGACTGCTGCACAACACTCTGCTGGAGGTGACGAGAGACAGGAAAGAGGAGGAACGTCCAGGAGCAGGTGGATGCCGATAATCGGCCGGGTCATTAGAACACCGAATTCTACAAAGTATGACTTTACTAACTTTTATTATTATTATTACTTTACTTTTGTAACAATAATATATAACAAACTGTCAATACTAATGTGAAGAATAAAAAAAAAATCCTGAAAGTTGACAAAATATATTAGAAGTCTGAAAGCAGCAGAAGGAGGCCGTATATTTCCCAGGCGAGGATTTTTATTTAGTTGAAGGTAATTAGATATTTTAATTAAGGACCCTGGGTCGATTTTACAGTAATATTGGTTTGTTAACTTCCCAACCAACCACACTTGTAAACTTCATTATTTTCCTAAAGCTGAGTCACAAAATCTATCCAACAGTTAGATGATAATAATCACTGTATAGTTTACTCACCAAATTCATTAAATAATTCAGTCATAAGTCATTAACATGGCTAAGATTCTTTCGTTTGGGTGCTTACAAACCACTACCAACCACTGTGGAATCGACCCAGGGCCTGTGATCGTGTATGGGAATTGAAGGGTACTGCCTACTGATTCCTCCAAACTGTGCCACGAAACAAACATATCCCCTATTAATACCATTGAGGGCGTGTGTTTTCTGGCATTTTTTAGAGGACTCAGTAGACCCTGTGTTCGTGTATGATAATTGTAGGCTTCGGGTAAGGTCAGGCAAGATCAGGCTAATTCAAAATGCCCCATATGAATATACCCTATCTTGGAAATGGGGCATTTCCGAAGAAAAGTGTCTTAGAATGTTATAAATTAGTGTATAATGAAGGTAAAAACATCGTAATACCAACTGGCAGTAGAGTAGATATTTACCGAGGCTTCTGCTGATTCCTCCTGCCTTTACCACGAAACATTTCACAACTTTTAATCATTTTAACCACAGCCTATAGGTGTGTGTTTCGTGGTAATATTTGAAGGACTCATTTGCCTCCAATACTCTGACTTTTAATAGTTTTATAATTTCACAACTTTTAATGATTTTATAATTGCTGCACACTAGACTAAAAAAAAAAAAAGTATTTCCATGTAATGAAATAACTAAAATAACTGAAAGGCATATTAGTAGTTTTTAGTATTAATCATTAGACTTATTTACCACAATTTACAGTAGACATATTTTGAGATACTAACTAACAGTGTGTGTGTAAAGGAAAAGTATTTAGTACTGGAGATAATACAAAACTCAAACTAATACTAACTGTGAGAGAGAGAGAGAGAGAGAGAGAGTGAGTTATATTTAGTACTGGGGATAATACAAAACTCAAACTAATACTAACTGTATATGTGTGTGTGAGAGAGAGAGAGAAGGAAAAGTTATATTTAGTCCTGGGGATAATATAAAACTCAAACTAATTTACAGTTCTCTTGTAATAAGTGTTTACTATAATGCATGTACTGTATATATGTATTCTTTCTCAAGTTGATTTATAATGTATGTGTATGTGTGTGTGTGAGAGAGAGAAGAAAAAGTTGTATTTAGTACTGAGGATAATACAAAACTCAAACTAATTTACAGTCTTTTAGTAATGAGTGTTTACTGTAATGTATGTATTCTTTCTGGAGCTGATTAATAATCTAAGGACCCTGTGATTGTGTATGGGAATTGGAGGCTTCTGATTCCTCCTAACTATGCCACGAAACAAGCTCCTTCCATATAGGTGTGTGTGTTTCATGACAATGTTTGAAGGACTCATTTACCTCCAATTTTCTGACAACATCACAGGGTTCCTTGGTGGGCTACTGAATCCTCCACTCCTTGCTACAAAATACATCACATATTATTAACACCGAGGGAATTTATTTCTCAGGATAAGTTGGAGGAAACAGTAACCCTCAGTAGGACCAAAAAAAAAAGTTAATTATTCATTCTGCCCTCAAAATACAAACACACACACACACACACACACACACACACACACACACACACACACACACACACACACACACACACACACACACACACACACACACACACACACACACACATACACATACATACACATACACATATAAATACTGCCTATGTAATCCATCATCCATCCACCTCTGCCGTCACATCCAAGGTGGCTGAGGAGATGGGTGTGCGTGGACTGTGGGGTATGGTGAGGCAGGGAGAGGAGAGGGTGAAGCTGAGTGAGTTACATGGGTGTGTGTTGGCTCTGGATACACTCACCTGGTACTGTGCTGGGGGTATCAAGTGAGTCCATGATGATGATGATGGTAGTGGTCGTCATCCAGTAGGCTCGCTTGTTGAGACGCTGAAGGCTTAGTTTAATTATTATAGGATGTAACCTGTTTGTGGGGCGTATTGGTGGAGCATACGTAGCCCTCCATACTCAGTCTTAACTTCCCCCATACTCAGTCTTAACTTTTCCCATACTCAGTCTTAACTTCTCCCATACTGTGTCTTAAATTCCCCCATACTCAGCCTTAAATTCCTCCATACTCAGTCTTAAATTCCTCCATACTCAGTCTTAAATTCCTCCATACTCAGTCTTAAAGTCCTCCAAATTGTTCCAGACGACAGCACACCATTATTTTTGTTAATTTGGTCCTGATTCCTGACATACTTTGGAGGAATCAAAGCATTCTTTTAATACACAACCTTATAGTCTCATACAGAGGGATTCCATTTCCTGTATGAGTCTGGAGGAATTTGGAGGAATCAGATTATCCTCAGAATTTCCCCAGAGCAGGTTACCTCCCTTAAGGGACACTGTGATGTACAGTACTGTAGTCAGAAAATTGGAGATGTATGAGTCCTTCAAATACTGCCACGAAACACACACACCTATGTGTATGGTGTTTGTTTCGTGGCATAGTCAGAAGGAATCAGAAGCCACCAATTTTCATACACAATCACAGGGTCCTTAATAATTGTCGCGTGGTGGTTAATTGCCTTGGCTTCTTGGAGATCAATGTTATTTTCTCCATACAATGTTTTGCTTTGTATATAATTACTTGAGTTGACTTGGTTGGGTGCTTGCCTTGTTGCATATTGAGTGTGATTTGAAAGTATTGCCTTGTACAGCCACAATCAAATAAACACTTGACACTTTCCTTCCATCATGCAAATAAATCAGTATCATATCAAAATATAATCAACTCAACCCCCTCAATTATTATTATGAGGTGCTACAAAATCATACATATGTTGTTCTTTATTACCAAGATATTTATGATGATGGAAGGGAAGTGTTTGTGGTTATTTGATTGGCTGTACAGGTACTGTAGTTATCTTCCTTGTTATGGGTTGATGCTTGTAAGTTTCAGTGTGTGATGCTTTGTAGATATTTTAATGCATGCAATATAATTATACAGTATTCAGTAGAGGTGGCCAAGTGGTTAGTGTTCTGGACTCATAAGCTATAGGTCGGGAGATCGATTCCTCTCAGGTGAGGGCCTGAGAATATTTACTCTTCCGATTTGAGTTTGAGGCACTAACTATAAGGCCACCGAACGTCATAAAACACCCTCACTGGTACCATAACAGCTGCAGTATTTGGGAATTACCCTCACTTCCCTCCCTCTGTGGCTGGGTACCAGTTCGGAAGTCGTGACGTGTGTGTGTGAGTAGCAGTTGACCTGGGCCACGATAACAGGCATGATGAAGCTTATGTCCAGTGTCGGAACATAAAAAAAAAAAATGAGTATGAATAAGAGTAACAGTATTCAGTAGAGTAAGCGGCTACACATGAAGCTTTTCCAAATATTTCGCTACACAGCCATCAAGACTAACTAAACAAACTGGAACAAAAACTGTGCCAGCTGTGTAGAGAAATATACAGTACCGGTATACTGTACTTGTACTGTATGGAGGTTGATTGATTGATTGATATTAGGCGCCGCAACGGCGAGGTCATACAACACCTTACGTCAACTCAATCCCCTCAATTATTATTATGAGGTGCTGCAAAATCATACACATGTTGTTCTTTATTACCAAGATATTTACTACAATGGAAGGAAAGTGTTGGTGGTTTAATGATGACACACTGTACCTCATCCCCAGACCACTGTTCTACCGGCTACGTAACCTGGTGAAGGCTGGAGTGATACCCCTGGCGGTACTGGAGAGGAATACACAGCCATGGAAGAAGGTGGTGGTGAAGCGGAGGAAGTTATACCGGATCACTTACAAGGACGGTGGGAGTGAGGCACAGAAGAAAGCAAGGTTAGGCTGATGGTGGCGTGGACTATGGGTCAATTCCACAGTGGTTGGTAGTGGTTTGTAAGCAGGCAAACGAGAGAATGTTAGCCGTGTAAGTGACTTATGGGTGAATAATTTAATGAATTTGGTGAATAAAAGTTGTTGAAGTTCCTCAAGCTGTCTGGCTGAGCAGCCCCGAGCTCCTGAGGAAGGTCATGGCCTGAACCGGGCTTTCCCACAGTGCCCTCAGAGAGTGTATGTTGTGTTGTTGGTGAGTGTGGTTGTGTATATTGCAGTCTTCCATAATGTGTTTAATAGAATGGGGTGCTGTGTGATCATCATTATCTAACTGTTTGATAGATTTTGTGAATGTGGATACTCAGCTTTTGGAAAATAATGAAGCCTTACAAGTGTGGTTGGTTAGGAAGCTAACAAACAAATACCACTGTGGAATCAACCCTAAAATAATGAAGCCTTACAAGTGTGGTTGGTTGGGAAGCTAACAAACCAATACGACTGTGGAATCGACTCATAGTCAGGAGGAATCAGAAGCTCCAAGTCTCATACACGATCACAGTAGGGGTCAAAAAGAAAGTTGTCATGTCAAATACTGTATTTAGGAAAAAGGGAATTCGTTGGCTCTGATTCCTCCAAGATATCCCAAGCAACAGAATCCCTCCACCTATGACTGTATAGACGTGTTTTACAATAGAGTTCGGAGGGTTACGTGTGCTCCAATTTGCCCACAACAGTTACTTCCCTTAAGGGGATACTATACTTTTGATAGATTGAAGTGCCTTAATTCCTCCAAAGTATGCCAGGAAACAGACCCATATGAAGAAGAATAATGGCATCCTGTTGCCTGGAATAGTATGGAGGAATAATTTGCTCCAGATATACCACCCAAAATAATGTGTGCTATATACCACCTTAAATGATATAAAGAATATATATTGCTCTTATAATGTAACAGACTGAAGAAGACAACACCCAGGAGGAAATACTCAGATATCCAAGAGGTACAGTAGGCTACTCTATTTTAAGGAGGCAATACACTTTTGGTACATTAGAGCATCTTGATTCTTCCAAAGTATACCAAGAGACAGGACTAGATGAACAAATATAATGTTGGGCCTGTTGCTAGGAATAGTTTGTAGGAACCAGTTACTCTAAATTTACCAACAGTGTACTATCCCTTTAATGTATGGTATAGACTACATCATTAATATTATTTATTCTTTACTTTTCTATTTTAGTAATCATTACTCTACTCATACAGTATTATTTTATTCCCATTGCTTCTTTTTTCAAATATATATATACTGTACAGTATAGCCTACAGTAGTGAAATTTAATGTGTCTATCATCCATCTTCCTCATTTCTGTTTACTAATAAGGGTTTGGCTATTTATTTATCTATCTATAGCTCTAACGCCTCGTTCCCTCCTGGAACTCCCCCCAAGGGGGTGGCCATGGCAGAAGTGTCTCCAGTTTTCCCTGTTCCAACACTCCCTCCTTACTTGGTCAAGCCCTGCTCTGCCCCTCACGTATCTCTCCCTTACATACTTTTCCACTCTGTTCTGCCATCTAACCAGAGGTCTGTCTCTCACGCCAGGTGCCACAACTTCACTTCCATACACCTTCTTTACAAACTTCTCACCTTGCATTTACTGAATAATATTGTGTGTATACATTGCTATATTCATTGCATGCTCTGCTATCACACTGCTCCTTACCTTCACCAGATCTATTATTCCTCCAAGCACAATTTTGTTTACTTCACATGGAATAAAATACTGTATCATCATCATAATAATTTAAACTTATTAGGAAATGAGTGGCAAAAATTAAAAAATTACTTTTGAAATGTTTGATGTCAACTTAAGATTCTGTGATCCAGACCACTCCATGAAACAAGCTCCTTCCATATAGGTGGTGTTTCATGGCAATATTTGAAGGACTCGTATAACTCCAATTTTCTGACTACATCACAGGGTCTCTTAATATATAAAGGAGGTGGAATGTGTATGAAATAGATAAACTATTTTAGGACCCCCATGATGTAGTCAGAAAATTGGAGGTGAGCGCGTTTTTCAAACATTGCCACGAAACACCACCTGTATGGAAGGAGCTTGTTTCGTAGCATGGTCAGGAGGAATCCAAAGCCTCCAGGTCTCACACACAATCACAGGGTCCCTTAAAAGCTTGATTCATATAAAACAGGTATAAATACAGTACCGGGTACTCTACTATGAAGGTAATGTGTACAGTCGGCCTCAGGAATTGGTATACACCACTATGGCATGAAGGGTTCGTAACAACTAGAAATTTTAGTACAGCACTTTGATTTCTTAAGGCCCCTGTGATCGTGTATAAAAATTGGAGGCTTCTGATTTCTCCTGACCATGCCACGAAACAAGCTCCTTCCATATAGGTGGTGTTTCGTGGCAATATTTGAAGGAATTATTTATCTCCAATTTTCTGACTACATCATAGGGTCTCTTAATACAGTACCAAACATTTCTAGTAATGTTATCTGGTTAATGTTTGAATCAGTCAGCAGAACAATCACTACAGTATGTGCAATATAAAAACCCCTTGTAACCAATGTCCTGTGTATGAATTCCTGAGGCCAGCTGCACATGTGGCTCGTTTGTTCCACAGGTGTGTCGGGCGCTGGGCATCCCATTCATTTTTACCGAAGGAGAGGCAGAGAAAATGTGTGCTTGTCTCAATGCTGCTGGGGTAAGTGTACTGTAGTGTACTTTGTGCTCTGTGTAGGATATATTTTGTGCTTAAAGCCCCTTCCACACGACAGGCAAAAACTCGGCAGGCACGGGCAATCGAGTGGAATTCTCTCGCTTTCTATCAGTATTACAAGATCAAACGGTCCCCAACAGGCATTAGCCACTCGTGCCCGCTACCCACCCACAAAATTGGTAAAAATGTCTGCCTGCCGTCGTTCGCCTCTCGTGTGGAAGGGGCTTTAAATACATTACTATTACTGAACTGTATCTGGGTTTTTAATAACATTGTAAGTCAATATATAATGCTTAGCTCCCTTTAAAAAAAAACTCCAGGGTTTTTATGGTGGTTGCATGACTACTGCAAAGGAAATGTTTCACTCCATGTCTCTGGGGGACTAGATAGAGTTATTTAAACTGTTATATAATACTACAAGACAGTAGTAACTTTCCCTCTCAGACAGGTTGGGCTCATTAGCCATGTTAGGCAATCCACCAAGGAGAGGGACAACTCTTGACTACAAACCCGGGCAGGTTGGGCTCATTTATTGAATCAGACAGAAGGAAGGAAAAACAAAATCAATGAAAACAAAGTCCATATGCCTATTGGCATCCTTCATTCATATAATGTCTGTAACAGTTGGATTTAAATGACTGAGGAGTAAAAACTGGTGGAAAGCAGTTTTAGGGAAGTGCATTCCATAACGATGTGGTTCTGGGAAGAAATGTCCTAATACCTATCGGAACAGATTTCCTTAAAATAACATGTCAAATTATTCAGATAATTTTTGAACACTGTACAGTATTCCAACACAGTTTATCTCCCTTGGTGCATTAGTGATGTGGGCAATACTTTAAGGGTTTTGGCACCCCTTCAGTCCCACCCAATAGCTTTAAGTTCTTCAACTGTTCCTCTTTTCTTTCTATTTCCTTCCTGCTTGCTGTCTCACCTCTCTATCACCTTTTTCTGGCGCTATATGACATCGCTGTTGCGGCGCCTTATATCAATCAATCAATCAATCAATCTCCCTTGGTGTGTAGGTTGTGGATGGTTGTACAGTTGTTGTTGTTCTCCCAGGACAGAATGGCCTCCTGCCCCATAGTCCAATACAGTTTATCTCCCATGGTGTGTAGGTTGTGGATGGTTGTACAGTATTCCAACACAGTCTTTCTCCCTTGGTGTGTAAGTTGTAGATGGTTGTACAGTATATATTTCCAACACAATCTTTCTCTCTTGGTGTGTAAGTTGTGGAGTACATATATTCCAACACACTCTTTCTCCCTTGGTGTGTAGGTTGTGGATGGTGTGATATCAGAAGACAGTGATGCTCTTCTTTACGGTGCCAGTGTTGTGTACAGACAATTTTCCACGGTTCCTGAGGGTCGCATTACAAGGTACAGTACTGTACAGCCACAATCAAATATCCGCCGACACTTTCCTTCCATTGTAGTAAATATCTTGGTAATAAAGAACAACACATGTATGATTTTGCAGCACCTCATAATAATAATTGAGGAGGTTGAGTTGACATAAGATGTTGTATGGTTATATTTTGATATGATACTGATTTATTTGCACAATGGAAGGAAGGTGTCGGTGGTTATTTGATTGTGGCTGTACATAAATGTTACCTAGATATTTTTGTGGTCATTGTTAAATTGAGCTGTGCCATTCTTGTTGTCTGTGGGTCGATTCCACAGTGGTATTCGTTTGTTAGCATCCCAACCAACCACACTTGTGAGGCTTCATTATTATCCAAAAGCTAAGTATCCACTGCATAGTTTACTCACCAAATTCATTAAATAATTCACCCATAAGTCATTTACACGGCTAGCATTCTTTCGTTTGCGTGCTTACAAACCACTACCAACCATTGTGGAATTGACCCTGCAAGTAGTGACAAGGAACAGAGAGAGAGAGGTTCCCCAGCAGAGCAAGATCTGCAGACCAATATAGATGCATTGCATGTTTTACACATGGCCCGAGTAAAGTCAATTAAAAAACAAATCTCTTAATTTTAACTGCTTTGGCCATTGTCATTCATTTTCCATTATGCAATTAAAGCTCTTGTATAAATAACTTTTCTTCTGTACCATCAAATTAGTTCACTGCAAAACATAGGGTTTCACAACTTTTTAACATTGTCCAAAAGATGTGGGCAATTAGAGTAAAATATGATAAACACAGAGGGAAAATAATAAAAATGATATGGGACAAGGATGTTGCCATTTCTTTAATGCTACAAGTATTCTTTTAAAAAAATTGCAATGCTGTCCTGTACTACTAAGATCTATGCCTGTATAGAAATAAATTCAGTACTGTATGGTTGGCCACATGAATTCTTCCACAGGCTGTATGGAAAGAGAGGTCATTATTCTGGAAGTACTGCAATGAATCGTCTACCAAATTACTCGGTGATTGCAAAACAACAAACCTGATAAAAATTTTGTATTACGGTTACGTAGTCTTACATTTAATGTATGTTGTAAACCCTCTAAAACATTAGCGTGTGTACGAATTCTTGTAGCCAATAATGCAATACATATTAATAAATAATAACATTTTATACATATCCAGCCATATTCATTGTGTAGCCATCTACTGTATTCCCCAGGGTGTTGATGGAAAGAGTACAGGAGGTGTGTGGACTGAGGAGGGCATCACTGGCAGCATATGCTGTGTTGGTAGGATGTGACATGTTGCCGGGGGGAGCTGAAGGGGTTGGTGTGGCCACAGCAAATAAGATCATCAAGAGTGACCCAGTAAGGTAAGCTCAAGGTGAAGATAAAACATTATAAATATCTAAAACTTTTAATGTGGTAAATTTTGTTATCGAGTCATTATCATCATCCCAGAATCAGAACTTTTTTCAGACTATTATTAAATGCAATGCATCTAACGTATATATAGATCTGTTGTTTTGTAACAATGGATTGGAACACTCAAACTGAAGATCTAAGGGAAACAGAAAGAAAGAGAGAGAGAGAGATTTTAATGGAAGAACTTGGACAATTCAGCAAGTGATTTGTGAGCAAAGGGACGTCTAAGCACTATCAGTATTGCCTGCATCTTTCCAAGAAATATGGTAAACCCTCGATATAACAGACCTCTTTATTTACATACCTGTGTGTGTGATGACTGAATCGGCTTCAAAATAAGTACCCTCAGAATGGTAACTTGAGGTGCAGAATGAATTTTTTTGTTAGTGCAGTAATATCTATCAAGTGGAGAAAGAAGACCCTGTATTTCGAGGGAGGAGGAGAGAAAAAGGTGGGGACAGCAAGCATGAAGGAAGATAGGAGGAACAGTTAAGGACCCTGTGATCGTGTATGAGACTTGGTGGCTTCCGATTCCTCCTGACTATGCCACGAAACAAGCTCCTTCAATATAGGTGGTGTAATTGAAGGACTCACTAACCTTCAATTTTCTGACAACATCACGGGGTCCCTTAAAGTACTGTACTATATTAATAATATGGTAAGCATTAGCAACACTATTATACAATCATTCTATTTTCTACACTCGTGCCTTATTATAACATTTATTTTCTCTCCTACAGAAACAAGAGAGAACTAAAGAGGCTGCTGAAACAACACTTTGCAAGACATGAGATGTACCAAGTCAAGAAGGTGATCAAGGAGTTTTATGAACGTCCAGTGATGAGGTCATGTTACTGTGTCTCCCTCTGTAAACCCAATCCTGTGGCCCTCAAGGTAGAGTATCTTTGAAGAATACCTAAACACAACCATTACAAATATACACTACCATTACACAACTATTACACTACTATTACACTACCATTACACATTTACAAAACCATTACACAACCGGCACTCAAGGTAGAGTAAAGTACAGTACATGACAAAGGGGGGGATTAAGGAATCTATGATGTAGTAGACAAATTCAGAGCTATAGATAGATAGATAGATAGTTGATACCTCCAAACTCCCCCAGGAAACAAATTGAAGAGAAAGAAAAATTACCACCTAGGCCTGGATGACCCTGTAGCACAAGGGAATGGGAGATTGAGAGGAGGGACATCAAGCTAAAAGGAAATACAAGGGAAGGGAAGGAGGGACAGTTAAAGAATTGAAAGTGGTTAACATTGGCTATGCTGAAGCACTGTGTTTTTTGGTGTAGTTTAGAGGAATTGGTGCCTTCCAAGTCTCCAACAACAACAAAGGCCACTCTGTGAATACTAGCCATCCTCCGTAGGGCAAGAATAAAGATGGATATAGAATCTGGTCACTTTCTATTGGATTTGATGAGATCTGCCCACATGGATTAAATCTCCACGTGAGATGTACTGCAGCCGGAGTTTTTTTTTTTTTTTTTCCCCACTGCTGTGTGGACCGCCAGCACTCGGGGGTGCATTTCCCTTTGCATAGAGCAGTGTAAACTCCCTCCCCTTTATGGTCCCTTCAGGACAGATATAGAGAACTTGTGTTAACAAGGAATACCTACAATGAGAGGACACAGTAAGAAATTAATTAAAAAAAGAGGAGATAAAGATGTACAGAAATATAGTTTTCCAAATAGAGTAATAGATGAATGGAACAAATTACCAGGAGTGGTGTGTGTCAAAAACATGCATAACTTTAAAGAAAAATATGATAATTGGGTTTTAAATTAGGGGACATTATGAGCTTGATTCAATCCTGTAAAGATACAAATAAGTAAAAACAGTTTCTCATGTGTCACATGCCATGTAAGGATCAGTGAGAGATATTGTGTGAGCAAAGGTATAATTCTCTTTTGAGATGGTAAGTAATTGATGAATATTGTTTTGCCAAAATATATATAATTACTTGCTTACCAACTGAACTTGTCTTCAACAGGCTGTGACCACCAAGATCTGGGGAAATGACTCCACTGAAACTCCAACTTTAAATAAAGAAATGGAAGAACCAGAAAGAAGAGATCAACAAAATGGCAATAGTGATGTGTGCGCAGATGACTTGGGGTCGATTCCAGTGGTATTCCTTTGTTAGCTTCCCAACCAACCACACTTGTAAGGCTTCATTATTTTCCAAAAGCTGAGTATCCATATCCACAAAATCTATTAAAACAGTTAGATAATGATGATCACTGTATAGTTTACTCACCAAATTCATTAAATAATTCACCCATAAGTCATTAACACGGCTAACATTCTTTTGTTTGCATGCTTACAAACCACTACCAACCACTGGAATAAACCCTGGAGGCCACACACTCCACCACATCATTGTTTTTTCCTGGCAACAGTGAGTATTATATTATGAATCTTCACTTGGGGTTCACAGTGTTGTATTTCAAAACACAACTCAGTGTCTAACCCAGGCTGGCTTGTTTATGTGTTAAGGGGATACAATACATTTGGGACATTGGAGTGCCTTGATTCCTCCAAAGTATATTAGGAAACAAAATCCAGTGAATAAATATAATGGTATTCTGTTGCTGGAAAGTTTTTAAAAACTTAAATTTCTGATGTGTACTAAAAGGTTGTCAGCACCTGGTTCTTGTCAGTGTCCCTTCTTCATTCAATCTGTTTTAGCTGCAGGATCAAGAGGGTTAACTCATGTAAAAATAGATCATATTTATAACAATATTTTATTAATTTCTAGCCAGTGCAACCACTAGTTAACATTGCTTCTAAAAAATAGCTAAAAACAGTATTGTACGCATAAAAATATATACCTCAGTTCATAAAATATATTACGTCATGCATAAAACAAATTATCTTGGCAGTAAAGTCATTTTAATAAATATATTTTGTTCTTATAACATTTGATATAAGCTTCAAAAGAATGACAGATCAGAGAGAGAGAGTGTGTACTGTAGACAGTTTCTTCTTTAAGGCAACAATCTCATGTTATTTACTAACTACTGGAGAGACAGCTGAGCTTTATTAATTCCAAACCCACTCAGGACAAATGACCCTGTGAACATGTATGAGATCTTGTGGCTTCAAATTCCTCCTAACTATGCCACGAAACAAGCTCCTTCCATATACAGTAGGCTCACACCAATAACGACTTCCAAAATAACGTTTTCAGCAATAACGGTAAGTTAGAATAGACACTCACTTTCTATAATAACGTTTAGATTCTCTCAAATAACGTATATTTTCAAATAACGTATATCTCGCATTTAGAATAGTGTTTGTTTTCCGCCATCTTGTGACGTCAGCCACCCCCACACGGACCCTCGGTCCCTCCCCTCCCCAGTCCCCAGTTCCCGCGCTCACTTTCCTCGGTTCACTAGTGCTGCGTGTGTGGTTTTCGCCTCTATTGCGCTCTGTCTCAAGTGTTGGCGGTCAACAATGGCTTACGCCTCACGTGTGGGAAGCAGCAGTGGTGGTGGGAGGGGGAACTTGCTACCAGAACTCCCGGGAACTTCTAATAATTCCTCTGCCAAAAGTTTGAAAACAAAACGACAAAGTCACAAGAACCGAGCATACTCGCTTCAGGATAAAGAAAATATTGTTACAATGATCGAGAGTGGTGCAAGGAACATTGAAATTGACAATCTGATACTTACCAGTAGTGATAGGAGAGCCTCAAATGGGAAAAATGGGTCAAATTCCTGGGGTGGCGGCACCAATTAACCCTATATACATGTATTTCAATGTCACGCAAATAACGTTTTCGCAAATAACGGCGTTTTTCAGGCACTAATTAGGCGTTATTGGTGTGATCCTACTGTAGGTGGTATTTCATGACAATGTTTGAAGGACTCACTAACCTCCAATTTTCTGACTACATCACAGGATCCTTAATGGGATGATTATGAACAGTTAGCAAAATATCAATATGCATCAAGTTTTGAGATGGAACTTTAAGGGAATAGTATACTTTTGAAAGATTGGAGTGCCTTGATTCCTCCAAACTATGCCAAGAAACAGACCCAGATGTAGAAAAATAATGGTATCCTGTTGCCTGGAGTAATTTGGAGGAATCATTTGCTCCAGATTGACCACACAAAAGAGTATACAGTATAGTTGTCTGTAGGGATCATAAGTATGGAAAACAGAAGAAAAGTACATTTCCTTTTGTATTACATTCTTATGGTCCCTACAAATAGTTATGGATGTTAAGGGGATGGTATACTTTTCATAGATTGGAGTGCCTTGATTCCTCCAAAGTATGCCAGGAAACAGACCCAGATGAAACAAAATATTGGTATCCTGTTGCCTGGAATAATTTGCTCCAGATTTACCACCCAAAAGAATGGGCCATATACCACATTCCATCCAGATTTGTCACTGTTCATATTTTGCCAACTGTACCAAATACCACATGCAATTCTTGTAGGTTTTGCTTCTGTTTAGCAACTGTAATAATTGATTATAAATTTTCCACTTGTTCTATGTTGGGGAGGCTTGGAATTATAGCTCATGACTGTGTGGGGAAGGTGTTATTGTAGGTGAAAGATTGTATCATATCATTCTATAATGTTTCACCTATTCTGATTCTTCCCCCATTCAGTGTTACCAGCTCAAATTAAATAAACATCTCAGTACGCTTGAGTGTACGTGACTTTACAGGATAACCATCTCTGTAACATGATAAGTTAAATGGAAGACTGTAACAAGATATGATCATTCCTCTTCTTCAATGATTAAGGGGATAATTCAGTAAATTAAGGATCCAGTGATCTTGCATGAAAATTGGAGGCTTTTGATTCCTCCTGACCATGTCAGGAAACAAGCTCCTTCCCTAAAGGTGTGAGTGTATGTGTGTTTCGTGGCAATATTTGAAGGACTCGTTTATCTCCAATTTTCTGGCTACATCACAGGGTCCCTTAAGGTAATACTAAGGGTCGATTTCACAGCGGTAATTGTTTGTTAGCTTCCCAACCAACCACAATTTTAAGGCTTCAATATTTTCCAAAAGCTGAGTATCCGCATTCACAAAATCTATCCAACAGTTAGATAATGATGATCACTGCATAGTTTACTCACCAAATTCATTAAATAATTCAGCCATTTACACTGTTAAGATTACTTCGTTTGCGTGCTTACAAACCACTAGAAATGACTGGAATCGACCCTAAGTCTCTACATAACATTATTCAGAATGAAATTGTTATTATCTCCTGTATAAAACAGATCAGTTTGTGCAATAGTAGTACCTTGATACCCAGCTAAATATCAAATCTTATACATATAATAAATTTAATTAACAAAATTAAAATTTTTGAAAATATTTAAATAAATAAATAGTACAGTAAGCAATATAAATATCTGTGGTAATCCATAAAATATAAATATCTACGAAATTGAGATGTATCTGCAGCTTATTTTACCATTACCAAACTGAAATCTATGCATAACTGCAGCTGTTAATACATTTACCATAATTGTGTATAACATTTACTGAAAAAGAAACTAAATGAGGGATAAGCACAATCTTGCCATGTAAAAAGAAATTGAGTATACATTAAATTTGTAGTATAATCTACAGTAGATAGAGATACCTTGAGCATGTTTCTAGGGGTTGATTCCACAGTGGCATTTGTTTGGTAGCTTCCTAACCAACCACACGTTGTTGTTGTTGAAGTTTCTCGAGCTGTCTGGCTTCATTATTTTCCAAAAGTTGAGTATCCGTATTCACAAAATCTATCACAACAGTTAGATGATGATGATCACTGCGTAGTTTATTCGCCAGAAATCATTAACACTGCTAACATTCTTTCGTTTGCGTGCTTACAAACCACTAACAACCACTGTGGAATCGACCCTAAGCCTGCAGATGTACGTACAATGCTTATTATGGTGCATTTCTATCCTACATATCTGCCCTGAGTGTGCTAATAATAATCACAACTAGCTACCATTCATTATGTCAAATTATATGTGCCCTCTACATCACAATGCTACTCCAAGGTATCTATCTATATTCCTTTCCATATGTTAGGGGACCCTGTGATGTAGTCAGAATTTTGGAGATAAATGAGGCCTTCAAATATTGCCACGAAACACCTCCTATATGGAAGGATCATGTTTCGTGGCATGGTCAGAAGCTTCCAATTTTCATACACGATCACAGGGTCCTTAAGACATCTTTTCTAGTTATCTTCATTCTTAGGTAGGCAAATTTACCTTTACATCATGACTGATATATAGCTCTTCTATTTCAGCAAAAATAGAATGGATAAAAACTGCAGTAAAATAAAATATCAGTCAGACTAAAGATAGATAAGAATGCACAGCTGAGGGTCTAAAGCTGCAAGTACATGTCCACAACTGATATTGTGAAAGCTAACAGTGAGTGGTCAAATTTCAACATCAAGGAGTTATGAGCCATACATCAACCAATCATCAGCAAGAGATAAAGAAAGGGGAACTTGCTTACAGCCTACAGAGACTGGATCCTTGTAAGACTGGAAACACAGACGTGGTGATAAAATTAAATGTGCACATAAACTAACGAGGGAGGTAGAAAGTATTGAACACAAAAGGAAGCCTATAAGAAAATTAATTTATCAATAGACAGTATTGACAGAAAACTTAATATGGAGCAAAGGACTTTAATAAATTAAAATTGGCTGTATTGAATAAATCAGCTGTGAACATTTACATTCAGATCAGGAAACCCCATCTCTAGTGAAATGAAAGTTGTGTTTAGTAGATTCTAAGTGCATTAATTATATTTTCAAGTGCAGTACGAGCATCTGAGGGATCAATCACCTCATGCAGAACATTAAGGGCTGCCTGGGCATGAGACTGACACAAGTCCTTGGCAGCCTCCACTCCATGTCCACTCATCACTAGTTGGTGAATCTGAATGAGAAAAGAAAGCAACATAATGTGAATTACTTTGGGGGTCCGAGCATCTGCGCGGCTTCGGTCAACCAGACTCGGGACTGCTCACAGTCTGGGGAACTACTACAACAACTAGAAGTGTTCAGAGACTCAAAACTCCACCACATCATAAAAGTCTATGTGCATATTGTTCACCTTCATTATCTCCACCATTAAACATGTACAAATGGCGAGTTTAAAAATAAAACAAAGAAAATTTTGGATCTAGAACTCTCCCAAAATGTAATCACTTAAGGGGAGATTATACTTTTAGTACATTGGAGTGCCTTGATTCCTCCAAAGTATGTCAGAAAACAGAACCAGAGGAACAAAAATAATGGTGGCCTGTTGCTTGGAATAGTTTGGAGGAATAATTTGTACCGAATTTACCAACCTGTATCCACCCCTTAATGCCAGACAAGAGGCCTTACCTTTTTAAAATCACAATTCTCCATAGAGTCGCCTGCCTTTGCCACAATATCCAGCAGTGATTTGTCACGCTGCAGGTGTAGAATCACTGGGGCTGAGGTCAGGTCAATGGAGGTGCCAGGAGGGTGACGATACAGGTCAGTAAACGGCTGCAGATCACTGTATGCCTGTAAATGAAAATTATGTTGATGCTTCAATTCTCTATTATTTTTTCCAGTTTAGTTTACTGTATTGTAATAATGTAAACTGCCATTGAAAGTAATATTCTCTGGCAAAAAAAAAAACAACAACAATAATTCATAATCACTTGTAAATTACAAATAAGAATAGTTTTCCCACTTACCAATGCAATCTAATAAACTTATATTTAAAATTTAGTTCAGGAACCATTGAGTCACTAAAGATAATAACATACAACCACTGTGGCACAGAATGCTAGAGGTTATAGGTAACATGCCAACCGTTATCAAATTGAAGGCTACTAACAATCCCAATCTAAACCAAAAGACAGGCCATCTATACAGAAGTTGTGCTTTTCTTTAAGGGGATAGTATACATTAGATAGATTGGAGTGCCTTGATTCCTCCAAAGTATGCCAGGAAATAGACCCACATGAAAAAAATAATGGTATCCTTTTGCCTGGAATAGTTTGGAGGAATCATTTGCTTCAGATTTACCACCCAAAACAATGTACTATGTACCCCCTTAAATACATAAAAGGAGCTCTTCCTGTAGTTTGAAATCACTAACTATTTCAATGGCCCATGATACAATACAGTACAACCAACCTGCCATGCCAGAGCAATCTGCTTGCCAAATTCGAACCCTTTACTCTGCATCTCCTCACTGTGGCCAGCCAAAACCAAGGTTGCTTGGCATGACTTTGCCATCAAGCTTCCTGCAAAGTTAGGTTAAACAATTAAAATATTATACTGTATTCTTTCATCCATACAAATGATCTACCATATACTGTATATCAGGGATTTGTGTATTTTGAGGTACTGTTATTTTTTCTGCCGTCATTTTCACCTGGCTAAAATACTACCGCTATTTGGTTTTAATAATAGAAGTTAGTGCATTACCTTCTTATAGTTTTAACTCCTGGTAATATACAGTACTTACATAGAAAGTCTTTAGGTTCAAGTGTGTAAATTGTTTGTGTTAATTTTACCAGGTACAGTACTGAACGGTGTTTGTATAAAAATAAAATAAAATAAAAATCTTAAGTCTCTGAAATTTTACACTGATACCAACTACACTGTTGATGTTCTGCCCTGGGAGAACATCAACAACAACAACAACCCTCTCACCAGCTGCAAGGAAATTCTTCTCCTCCCAATCATTCATGGTAATATCAGCATTAAGGATGGGGTTGCCCTGGTTGTCTCTTTCTCCAATGAACTCTGCCTCCATGAAGTCACTAATGGCTGTACTGATCAGTTCCACTACCTTCATTATCAAAGAAAGAGAAACTACATTAATACAAAATCCAACATAATGTGTTATTGCATTTTTTCATTAGCACAACTCTATTTAACCTCCAAATATTTTGACACTCCAGAGGAAATATTAATTTCAGTATTATTGTATGTTGTTTCTCACCTTCGTGCTCCTAAGTGCTGCCAGTCCTGTGCAAGCATTGGCAAGGAGGTAGTCCCCAGAGAGAATGGCAATTTTGTTACCAAACTCCATGTCCTGGAAAGTGGTACCATCAAACACTGTGGGTGAGAGGTTCACCACTCCTTTGTGAATCAGGTGTGCTGTGTGGATCATTTCTGTTATCTCAGCCAGGCTTCTCTGACTGCAACAGACACAAATAGTTTACATGTACCATCAAAATAAAGGAATTCATACACGCAGCATTGGTTAAAGGAGTTTTATATTCTGAACATGCTGTAAGGATAATTCTGCTGATTAATTCAAATATTATCCAAATATCTTCACGATGAAATTTTGGTTAGGAAATTAATGCAATAAATTTTCTAGTTGTTACGAACCCTTGATGTTAAAGTGGTGTATACGAATTCCTGAGGCCGACTGTACCATCAAAATAAAGTAATTTTAAGTTATTTGCCAACTTTACCAAGGTAACAATAAGTGCAGAGACCAATCTAACAAATAGGAAACTAATACCGTCGTCAAAATAATCTTTTAAAACCATACAGTATGGTATTTGGTCACTTCATATGCAGCCAAGTGGTTCATTCATAATGTTCTATTATGGGGTAGGATTTTATCTATAAACTACAAGTTACCAACTACTTCAACCAAAAGAAACAGTTATTTCCTTCATAGGGGTTCACAAGAATTAGTTACCTCAACGCGTAATATCCCAACATCTTATCTCTTGCATCTTAAGGGGGTAGTACAGTGTTGGTAAATCTGGAGTAACTGATTCCTCCAAACTATTCCAAGCAACAGGACACCATTATTTCTCTTAATCTGGTCCCATTTCCTGACATACTTTGGAGTAATCAAGTTAGTCCAGTATATCAAAAGTGTACTACTGTATCCCCTTAAAGATTACAGAAATTATCTCATAAAATTTTATCTTTTCTGAAATAAATCTAAGTAGCTTATCACAGAATAATTATAAAAATAGGCTAGTCTGTCATTACATGAAATAACGCTAACATTTTCCTTAATTTAAGGACCCTGTGATCGTGTATGAAAACTGGAGGCTTCCGATTCCTCCTGACCACTCCATGAAACAAGCTCCATCCATATAGGCGGTGTTTCGTGGCAATATTTGAAGGACTCGTATAGCTCCAATTTTCTGACTACATCACAGGGTCCTTTACATAACTATGATAACCCATAAGCATACAGTATAAGGTATACACTTAGGGTCGATTCCAGTGGTATTGGTTTGTTAGCTTCCTAACCAACCACACTTGTAATGCTTCATTATTTTCCAAATCCTGAGTATCCACATTCACAAAATCTATCCAACAGTTAGATAATGATGATCACTGCATTGTTTATTCACCAAATTCATTAAATAATTCAACCATAAGTCATTAACACGGCTAAGAATCTTTCGTTTGCGTGCCTACAAACCACTACCAACCACTGTGGAATCGACCTACAGTATACATCTTAGCAAAATGTCTATAGGGTAATGCCTGCTCTTCTACTAACCTGAGTGAAACACCACCTGGCTGGTCCTGTTCAAACTCCTCAGGGTTAAGGTGTCCGGCAGCTTTGGATATAAGCAGCACAATCAGACCACGAGTCTGCATGTTGGTTCGCCCATTGTATATCAGCCGTCTGGTGGGGTCAGGGATGGGTGGGTTACTTCACAAGATGAGTGACTGGAGTAGGAATAATGGGGAAAAAGGAAAATGTAAAAATTAAGAGGATTTGATTGATTGATTGATATTTGGCCCCCACAACAGCGAGGTCATATAGTGCCAGAGAAAAGTGATAGAGAGGTAGGAAGGAAATAAAATGAAAAGAGGGACAGTTGAAAAACTGAAAGGGAGTGGCTGGGGCCAAAGGGGTGCCAAAACCCTTAAAGTATTGCTCACATCGCTGCAGGCAATGGGGGGGGGGGAGGAAAAGGTAAAAATTAAGAGGAAGAACATAGACAACAAGAAAGGTTATGGAGATGTTTTGTACGTAGAGATTCACACCGGTACATCACTTTCCCAGCATAGAGTGTAACATGGAATTACTAGTCACATATTTATGATTATTAAAACCCTATCCAAAAATTTAATACGTTAAGGACCCTGTGATGTAGTCAGAAAATTGGGGATGAAGGAGTCCTTCAAATATTGCCACGAAACACCACCTATATGGGAGGAGCTTGTTTCGTAGCATGGTCAGGAGGAATCAGAACCTCCAATTTTCATACACGAGCACAGGGTATTAATAAATCAAATTACATGAAAAATCAAATTAAGGACCCTGTGATCATATATAAAAAATAAAGAGGCTTCTGATTTCTTCTGACTATGCCATGAGACATGCTCCTTCCCTTGAGGTGGTGTTTGTGGCAATGTTTGAAGGACTCATTTACCTACAATTTTCTGACTACATCACATGGTCCCTTAACATAAAAATACTGTACACTTGAGCTCGTAAATTTGCGACCACATCCCCAAATGTTTATGTCATCTGAGCTGGTAACACTGTGTGGGGAAGGTGTCATTGTAGGTGAAGGATTGTATCCTGTCCCTCTACTATGTTCTACTTACTCTGATTCCTCCCCAAATAAATGTTACCAGCTCAAATAGCATAAACATCTAAGTACGTGGTTGCGAACTTACAAGCTCGGGTGTACAACTGTAAACTAAGTGAACCTCTTTGAACACTCACTTAGCTGTCTTGAGGAGAGGATGAGATGAACCAACTAACTTCCTCATGTGGACAGCAATGTTAGACATCTCATCTGACAGCAGGGATCGCAGAGTGAGGTAAGAGGTGGGGTAGCCAACGATCTTCTCTGCATCGCTCACAGCTCGGTTCCAGTCTGGCTTCTTCTGAGGAACTGTGCTGTATACTCGCCTCACCGAGCTACAAAATATAAAGAGGAGTAATTAGTTCAGCTTAAGGACTCTGTGATCATTTATGAGATCAGGTGGCTTCTGATTCCTCCTGATTATGCCACGAAACAAGCTCCTACCAAATAGGTGGTGTTTCGTGACAATGTTTGAAGAACTCCCTAACCTTCAATTTTCTGACTACATCACAGGATCCCTTAAAACTGAATATATGACACCCTATATCCCATACCAGCTGACAGCTACTACACCTAAAATGTCTATAAATTACATAATACGTGTAGCAACTACCAGAAGTAGTCATGTTCACAAAGGCCATTTATTATTGAGTGTTCTGTTCAAGTTGCAACCCAAAAAAACTTCTAATGCAGTAACTAACGAGATATGTTACTGCTTAAGGGGGTAATACACGTCTTTTGGTGTATCTGGAGCTACTGATTCCTCCAAACTATTCCAAGCAACAGACCACCACTATTTTTGTTTGTCTGGTCCCGTTTCCTGGCATATTTTGAAGGAATCACAGCACTCAAATGTACACCCGAGCTCGTAAATTCATGACCGCGTACTTAGATGTTTATGCCATTTGAGCTGGTAACATTTATTTGGAGAGGAATCAGAGTAGGTGGAACATAGTAGAGGGACATGATACAATCTTTCACCTACAATGACACCTCCCCACAGTGTTACCAGCTCAGATGACATAAACATTTGGCAATGTGGTCGCGATTTACGAGCTCGAGTGTACATACCAACAGTATACTATCCCCTAAACCCATGAAAATATAGAAACTATCAAAATTTATAGTACTGCACTGTACCAACTACAGAATACTGTAATAAGGTAAATAAATAAACCTAATACCAAAAATAATGGTTGGGTATAAAACTGCAATAATATCTTATGTTCTGATACATGGGAATAAATATAAAAAAATTTCCATTTTCTACAGATAGTCATAGTCAGGTTAGGTTATGGTCATTTATATCACACACACACACAAACTTACGGTCTGATCGTGGGAATCAACATAAATTTTTTTTCCATTTACTACAGATAGTCAATAGTCAGATTGTGGTCATTTCCATCACACACACACATTAATATCAGTCTGAAATACATTACTGTAACTTACGGTTTGACTCTTGGTAATCAACATTAACATTTTAACACTTAATTAGGCATTTATCTAGACTATTGCCGTTTTGTAGCAGCGTTGCCAGATCCGGGTAGGTCCCAGTATTTTGCCCCGGTCATTTCCTGGTACTTTACCCCGGTTATTTCCTTGTAATTTGCCCAGGTTAGGTCCTGGTAGTCTGCTGTGGTCTAGGTTAGGTTAGGTAAGGTCAGGCTAATTTCAAAATGCCCCATTTGAATATGACCTATCTTAGAAATGGGGCATTTGCAGAGGAAAAGCTATAGAAGAAAATAGTCTTAGAATGGTCTAAATAAGTGGGTAATGAAGGTAGAAAAACCGTAGGTAATGAAGGTAGAAAAACCGTACGCAATAACGGTAATTCTTTCAATATTTACCATTTCCATCACAGACATATTAACTTATTGTCTCTTGTGGGAATCAACATAAACATTTTAACACTTACTACAGATAGTCATAGTCAGATTGTGGTCATTTCCATCACAAACACACATTAACTTACCCAACACATAAATAATAATTACCCTCTTCACATGAAGTATAAATAACATACCTGAGTATAGGTGGTGTGGTTTGTAGGTGTAACGGTGTGTGACCATCTGTCTGCTGGAATAACTGTTGTTGTGTAACGTTAGTAGTTGAGGCCGCCCACCTGCTGCATCCACCTCGTACCACCAACACACATCGACTTAATACACCTACACTCATCTTCAACACTCTGTTATTGATATGTGTACTGTGATTACAAGGTCACATACACATACACACAGGGAACATACGTAAAAAAAGGGAGGAGGAAGAGGACTGACTACCTGCCACATCCACCTCGTAGCCTACCACTACACACACATCCACTCAATACACCTACACTCATCTATCAATACTCGTTTATTGATGTGTGTACTGTGATTACAAGGCCATACAATACATATATATATACACATACACACTCACACACACAGGGAACATACGTAAAAAAGGAGGAGGAGGAGGATGAAGAGGAGTGGGGGTCATCCTCCTCCTACCACCAACACACATCTTCAACATTCTGTTATTAAAGTATTTGTACTATGATTACAAGGTAACACACACACACACACACACACACACAAGAGGAGATAAAGATACAGAAATATAGTTTTTTCCAAATAGAGTAATAGTTAGTAAAATGGAACAAATTACCAAAAGTAGTGGTGTGTGTCCAAAACATACATAACTTTAAAGAAAATTATGATAATTGTGTTTTAAAATACGGGACATTACGAGCTTGACTCAATCCTGTAAAGATACAAATAGAGGTAAGAACACACTCAGGAGAGTCAGGAGGAAGTGGAGGAAGAGGAATGGGGGACAGGAAGAAGATTTTGTTATTAATATTTGTACTGTGATTACAAAGCCATACTACACACACACAATATAATAAAATGTTATAAGGTGAAAGTTAATTAAAATTGGACTAAACACAGAGTTGCGTTGTATTCGACACACACACACACACACACACACATATACACACACACCCTCCTCTTTGAACTGATCTGACTTGACTGATTTGCAATGTTGCTGTTGCCAGCCTGCCGCCACTATGCCAGCTGGTGTTCTTGACGAAATTTCCCCAACTTCCAACATCAGAATTTCTCTTTCTACCTCAAAAATTCCCTGTTTACTCTTGAAGATAATTATGGTCTCACATTTACCATCTTTATATTTCGTCTGTTAGAAATTTTCCCATTTACTCTTGAACATTCTTTATATAATTTTCCCATTGGTACCTCTAATTCTTCATATCTAGGGTAAATTTTCCATATTGGACAACACTGCTGGATTGGTTTGTTGATATCGTCGTTGTCATTTTCTGAACTTCCAAGACGTTACCAGTTACTCTATTTTTATTTGCCTTCTGTAAACTAATAAATATTAAAGAAAATATTATTGAGTTACTAAACGGTGCGAGCTAGTAACAAATGTACTAAGGTCTCGATTTCATTTCAAGTTTATTAAGCTGTGTAGCCCACAAAGTAATACTATTTTGTCTATATCACTACTTGGAACTATTATTATAGTTGCTGTCAACTTCAACACGTTAACATTTTCCCCACACTTTCATTATAATGGATTTACTTAAAAAATTTTGTTCTTTGACTGCAATAATCACACGGCATTCAATACTTCAAAACGAAGACTCTAATTTAATGAAAGATCTTTTATACACGATGCCTTGTACTGTTATGCAAGAGTTACATATAATATGCAACATTATGTAGTACCAATTAAGTTACTTTATTCATTTCTGTGAATGTATTATAATTTCCAGTTCGCGTTAACACCTTATTATTAATATAACGAAGAAAATATTTACAGTTCCGTACGTAATGGCATTTCCTACTATTATGTGATATGACCGCTTTAACCTTGCATGAGTGGGCACGTATTGGAAAGACAATTAACTATATTGCAGTTTACTTCCTAAATTTGATGGTGTTTAACGATGTATGTACTATGTTAGACAGATAAAGTAATGAATGAACATCTTGCCATGAATAATAATCACAATACATGTAATGAGAAACAGCAAGGATAATAAATACTAAATGTAAACTTTCTACAAGCAAGGCATTCCAGCCGCACTTTCCCTTTCCCTCCAGCTTGCGGAAATTCCTAGACTTGAACACCCGAGTGAAAGTTTACCCACTCTATTGCATTTTACAGTATCCCACCACCATAGCAACGGCAAATTTTACTAACTTTGAGCATTTATATAATATATTGTCCACACATTGGGTCGATTCCACAGCGGTATTTGTTTGTTAGCTTCCTAACCAACCACACTTGTAAGGCTTCATTATTTTCCATAAGCTGAGTATCCACATTCACAAAATCTATCCAACAATTAGATAATGATGATCATTGCATAGTTTACTTACCAAATTCATTAAATAATTCGTCCATAAGTAATTTAAACGGCTAACATTCTCAAGTTTGCGTGCTTACAAACCACTAGTCCACTACGAACCACTGTGGAATTGACCCATTGTGAGCATGACATTTCATTAATACACCAAAGCCCTGAAGGGAGCTTGTTATACAGTACACGATGCTAATGCCCAAATCATATCAAGCCATTGTATTGTAGGGTAAAGATAATATTAACTCTCTTGCACTAATCCAAGTTCCTTCCTCCTCCCTCCAGAGATCTTCACTTAAAATACTTTTCCACTTTTTTATCCCATACAGTACTAATAATCTTTACTTCTTCCACTTTCATCACCCATCTCTTTCCTTCTTCACCTCTCCTATTTCACTAACAGTTGCTACTTGGTCATTGCTTCACAGCACTGGCACTAAATGGACAATTATAAAAGACTAAAATTATGTCATGCATGGATGAATGAATAATAAATTGATGAAATCCCAGTACAAGGCAAGTAAGGTCAAATGACATTAGAACAATCAGGAGGAAGGGGAAAATATCCACTCTATTGTCGGTTAGTATTACAATGTTGTTACCTTCTTTACCCATAAATTTATAACATTCTAAGGCATTTTCTTCGGAAATGCCTCATTTCCAAGATAGGTCAAATTCAAATTTTGAAATTAGCCTGGCCTTACCTGACCTTACCTAACCTAACCTAGACCGCATCAGACTACCGGGACCTAACCTGGGCAAAGTACCTGGAAATAACCATGATAAAGTACCGGGATCTGATCGGGGCAAACTACTGGGACATAGCCAGATCTGGCAACACTGCTACAAAACGGCAATAGTCTAGATAAATACCGAGGAAGGTTTATACAACAAATTAATGTCTTCAATATCTGAACCCCCGACTGTATGCTACACTTCTCTACATCACATATCTGCTATACAATGCCTACATAGTATGTATGGCTTTCTGTACCAATTAGGCCTACAATAGTTATAACTTATACAGTAAGTCATCATCATCATCATGACAGGGGAGGTGGCCGAGTGGTTAGTGTCGATTCTTCTCAGGTGAGGGCCTGAGAATATTTACTCTTCCAATTTGAGTATGAGGCACTAACTAAAGGCCACCGAACATTGTAAAACACCCTCACTGGTACCATAACAGCTGCAGTATTAGGGAATTACCCTCACTTTCCTCCCTCTGTGGCTGGGTACCATTTCGGAAGTCGCGATGTGTGTGTGAGTGAGTAGCAGTTGACCTGGGCCACGGTAATGGGCTTGATGAAGTCTATGTCCAGTATTGGAACATATAATAATAATAAAAAAAAAAAAGGTAGGCAGGGAAGACAACCAAGGGAAAAGAGGAATGGGAAGGCCAGATGAGCCTATGTAATAACTGCTGGCCTTAAGGACCCTGTGATCGTGTACAAAAATTGGAGGCTTCTAATTCCTCCTGACCATGCCACGAAACAAGCTCCTTCCATATAGGTGGCGTTTCGTGGCAATATTTGAAGGACTCGTTTATCTCCAATTTTCTGGCTACAACACAGGGTCCCTTAATTGTTACCCTAGTTTATAATATGATATATACAATATTGGTGTACATTAAAAACACAGGTAACTTTCAGATCATATAATGCATAAGGTACATAATCCTATATCACGTCTTTCCATTAATTAACAGCTTATTAATATATACTGTGCTCGAGCCTCCTTTTGCTTTCACATCACACTCAGAATTATTAAAAATACATTTGGTCACAGGGTCAATTCCACAGTGGCTTTGGTTTGTTATGATCCTCCCCAACCAACCACACTTGTCAGTCTTAATTATATCCAACAAACTCAGTCTGTCTCCATATCCACAAAATCTGTCAGGTAGTTCCATTATTACCCTAGTTTCAGAGTGGAGTCATCAAATTCATAAAATAATTAACTCACAAGTCATTTACACAGTTCAGTTTCTTTCGTTAGGGTGCTTGCAAACCAAAACAAACCACTGTGGAATCAGCACACAGTCTCTAAATCAGATTATTTTATAAAATAAAATTGCACATTCAAATAACACAATACCCATATTACAATTACACCATGAATAATACAAAACTAATCTGCACACTTCCCATCTCTGACATGTACAGTACACACTCGAGCTCGTAAATTTGCGTCCCCAAATATTTATGTCATCTGAACTGGTAACACTGTGTGGGGAAGGTGTCATTGTAGGTGAAAGATTGTATCATGTCCCTCTACTATGTTCCACCTACTCTGATTCCTCCCCAAATAAATGTTACCAGCTCAAATGGCATAAACATCTAAGTACATGGTCGCGAATTTACAAGCTCGGGTGTACATACATTATGTATTCACTGACATAGACTTAGCCTACAACCGTATTTCCCAACTTCTCATCATTCATTAAACACTTCAACAAGTACTCATATAATCAATTCTACTTTTGTGATAATTTTGTTGTTACTCCTCTTCACCTGTGATGTGTGAACCCTTTGATGTAGTCAGAAAATTGGAGGTAAATGAGTCCTTCAAATATTGCCACGAAACGCCACCTATATGGAAGGAGCTTATTTCGTGGCATGGTCAAGAGGAATCAGAAGCCTCCAATTTTCATACACAATCACAGGGCCCTTAAGGGGATAGTACTGTATAGTGTTGGTAAATCTGGAACAAGTGATTCCTCCAAACTATGCCAAGCAAAACATTTTTATCAATCTGGTCCTGTTTCCTGGCATACTTTGGAGGAAACAAGGAGCTCCAATGTACCAAAAGTATACTATCCCCTTTATTTCGACTCAGCAATATGAAACAATGGTACCAGAGGCCTAATACAATGCTGCCTTTAAGTATAAGAAAGTATAAGAAAATAGACAATCAAGGAAACAAGTACAAAGCAACAGAAAGCATGCATTAAGGACCCGTGATCGTGTATGAGAATTGGAAGTTTCTGATTCCTCCTGACTATGCCACGAAACAAGCTCATTCAATATAGGTGTGTGTGTTTCGTGGCAATATTTGAAGGCTTCATTTACCTCCAATTTTCAGACTACAATACATGGTCCCTTAAAAAAAAAAAGTGTGAAAGCATGAGAAAGATTCAACATGTGACATAATTAACCAGGTAAGGGTTACATTACATATAATGAACAATTGAGCTGACAGTTCAAGATTGATTGATTGAAAGAACATAGGGACAGTTGAAGAACTAAAAGCTAGTGGCTGGGGCCAAAGGGGCGCCAAAACCCTTAAAGTATTGCCTACATCATTAATGCAGGCAATACCTCCTTATGGGTTGACAGTCAAAGAGATGGTTAGCAATTAAGTAGATGCTATGTTGCTGCACAAAATGGGTTACAATAATATTTTCCTTTAATATTCACCACCAATACACAAAGAAAATGGTTTGAGTACACAAAATCCATTTAAATATAATATGAGCTTAAGGACCCACGTGATGTAGTCAGAAAATTGGAGGTTAGCGAGTCCTTCAAACATTGCCATGAAACGCACACACCTATATTGATGTAGCTTGTTTTGTGGCATAGACAGAAGGAATCAGAAGCCTCCAATTCTCATACACAATCACAGGGTCCTTAATGCAGCAAAACATCTGGATTATTATTACTTTTTCACACAAATAACATTCATATTTAAAGATTACTATGTATTTGAAAACAATCAGACACTTTTAATTAATTCCTCCAAGCTACACCTTAAAACAACACTTACATTTTAGGGACATCATTTCACGGCATAGCTTAGAGTAATCTGGAAACTGTTCTTTGCCCACATCTTACCCTATTAATTATGCCTACCATATAAACGTTACTAAAACCAAGACACGCGGCCTATAATATAATACAATACATCTATAATATATGGGTAATGTAAGACCGACTAGCAAAATATTGTCTTTCCAGCTGGCTATAATGTTGTACTTTGTGATACCAGAGTGTAAACTTCTCCTTCCACACCATGCTAACTTTTGGATGTTACTATGACTTTGGCACTTATCCACCAAATTTTCCTTTACATAATTATCTATATGGTAATGCATACAGGGAGGTACAGTCATGATCCAGTGCTTTGGTACACTATCCTTCAAAAAAAAGACTATAAGCATTAGTTGAGCATAAAGCTTAAGGGACCCTGTGTTGTAGTCAGAAAATTGGAGATAAACGAGTCCTTCAAATGTTGCCATGAAACACTACCTATAGGGAAGGACCGTGTTTCATGGCATGGTCAGGAGGAATCAGAAACCTCCAATTCTCATACATTATCACAGGGTCCTTAACATATTTCCACTGAATCAATATGAACACCTACTACTGAGGAGTTGGAGTTGATACTTGTTCAGTTTCAAGGCATGAATATAGTGTTACCCAGGTGGGCAATAACAATGGCTTGTAACAGTACACATGTACTTTCCTATAGTCCTTGTGCTCCAAAGAATCCGTTTTGGGTGTGGCAGATGTCGTGTTTTACCATTAGCCATGCCGTCAAATGAACCTTGGTACATGCCTCTCTCTCTTGTACTTTCCACCTATGTGCTATTTGAACTTTTCTTTTTATATTTTGTATACAGTACAAGAAGCTGTACGTATAGTACAATTAATTTCTCTTTTTCGGATTATAACAACGATTTGAATAAATTCTATGACACCTGGCAGCACTGAGCTGTTTCTCTATGTTGCCATACCAAGGCCATACTGGGTCACCGACTCATTTCCAGCCTGACCACCATCCGATTTATGGCGATCGAATTGGCAACGTTGCACTCGGGAATTCCAACTTCTGCCCCACCCAGAATGTACTCCTTGAATTGTAAAGACTAAAGTAACCAACTTTTTTTTATTTTGTAGAGTAAACAACCTTTACAATGCTAGGACTTAAACTCATTGTAGTACAATTTTCCTTTTTACTTGACAAGAATACACTGGTGGTTCCTTCACTTAACTTTTTAGTTTTTTTGGTAAATACTATAGTGTAAATCAAAACAATTTACACAAACATTTACATAACTAGGTAATAAATAACTTATAAACACTATAATCTATTCTTGATACATAATTATATTCAGGGTCTGATATCAATCAATATGGCAACAGTGCATTTTCACCAAGTTAAAATATTAAGGGGGTATGTGTTGTAGTCAGGAAATTAGAGTTACAGGAGTCCTTCAAATATTGCCACGAAACGCCACCTATAGGCAAGGAGCTTGTTTCATGGCATGGTCAGAAGGAATCAGAAGCCTCCAGTTTTCAAGCACGATCACAGGGCCCTTAAACATTCAGAAAACTAACAATGCATCAGTGACGGTGCTCAGAGAAAGAAAAAACAATCTGGCTACAGTTAAGGACTCTGTGATCGTGTGTGAGACTTGGTGCCTTTTGATTCCTCCTGACCATGCCACGAAAAAGGTTCTTCAGTATGGGTGGTGTTTCATGGCAATGTCTGAAGGACTCATTAATCTCCAATTTTCTGACTACATCATAGGGTCCCTTAAAGTAATGAATGTAAAATGAAGCCTACAGATAGTAAACTAAATGATCATACACTAAAGATGGAAGGAAGAAGACTGAATGACTGATATTAGGCGCCGCAACAGCAAGGTCATATGGCGCCTGAGGAAGGAGATTGAGAGGTGGGATAGTAAGCACAAAAGGTAACAGATGAAAAAAAATGGTCAATTGGAGAAGTGAAAGCCCCTTTCAGTCGCCCTTTATGGCAAGCCAGGAAACTGGGGAGGTATTAGTAGCTCCCTACCTCAAGGAGTGAAGGAAGAAGAAACAGTGCTCAGTCCAGCATCAGTTTGAAGGGTAAATATCTGCTCTATTGCCGGTTGGTATTATGATGTTTTAACCTTCTTTACTCACTAATTTATAACATTCTAAGACACTTTTCTTCTATGGTATTTTCTTTGGAAATGTCCGATTTTGAAATTAGCCTGACCTAACCTAACCTAGACTGCATCAGACTACCGGGACCTAACCTGGGCAAACTACCGGGAAATAACTGATAAAGTACCAGGACCTGATCGAGGCAAAATACTGCTGGGACCTAGCCGGATCTGACAATACTGCTACAAAACAGCAATAGTCTAGATAAATACCGTTTGAAGTCCTAGAAATGTTAGTGGCAATTCTTTTGAAACATAACATAATCAATAGTTGATAGAGACGTGTATAAATAAGGTGTCGTCATCTAGTGGGGCAGAAGAGAAGCAACTGTACCAACATCACCACGAAGCTCCACTGTCTCATCTAGTGCGACACCCAATAATCTCGGGGCCTCGCAAGAGTCACGGGCTACTGACAGCCTACAGTCCCAAGGTTGAGGTATAGAAAAAAAAAAAAAAAAAAAATCAACTCAGTAATGAAATGCAGACAAGAAAGAGAACCGCAGTGAGCTGATTCAATTTTATGAAAAACATTGACTGCATAAAATGTCATCACAGCTATAGCATAACAACAATAACTTATGTATTTCTATATTGTTCTGGACTTTGGTTCATAAATATAATTACACATAAAGAAGGTGTATGGAAGTGAAGTTGTGGGACCTGGTGTGCGAGGCAGACCTCCGGTTGGATGGCAGAACAGAGTGGAAGAGTATGTAAGGGAGAGAAACATGAGGGGCAAAGTAGGGCTTGACCAAGTAAGGAGGGAGTGTTGGAACAGAGTGGAAGAGTATGTAAGGGAGAGAAACATGAGGGGCAAGAAGGGCTTGACCAAGTAAGGAGGGAGTGTTGGAACAGAGTGGAAGAGTATGTAAGGGAGAGAAACATGAGGGGCAAAGTAGGGCTTGACCAAGTAAGGAGGGAGTGTTGGAACAGAGTGGAAGAGTATGTGAGGGAGAGAAACATGAGGGGCAAAGTAGGGCTGAACCAAGTAAGGAGGGAGTGTTGGAACAGAGTGGAAGAGTATGTGAGGGAGAGAAACATGAGGGGCAAAGTAGGGCTGAACCAAGTAAGGAGGGAGTGTTGGAACAGAGTGGAAGAGTATGTAAGGGAGAGAAACATGAGGGGCAAGAAGGGCTTGACCAAGTAAGGAGGGAGTGTTGGAACAGAGTGGAAGAGTATGTAAGGGAGAGAAACATGAGGGGCAAAGTAGGGCTTGACCAAGTAAGGAGGGAGTGTTGGAACAGAGTGGAAGAGTATGTGAGGGAGAGAAACATGAGGGGCAAAGTAGGGCTGAACCAAGTAAGGAGGGAGTGTTGAAACAGAGAAAACTGGAGACACTTCTGTCGTGGCCACCCCTTAGGGGGAGTTCCTTGAGGAAGTGGGATGTCAGAGCTATAGACAGATAGATAGATAGATAGATAGATAGATAGATAGATAGATAGATAGATAGATAGATAGATAGATAGATAGATAGACAGACAAAGAACTCCATTACATGCTGTACTGTACTATCTTTATATATATAACTCACACAACACATTAATCCTACAGAAAGTACAAAACAAGTACACCCGAGCTCGTAAATTCGCGACCACGTACCAAGATGTTTATGCCCCTCAAGCTGGTAACATTTATTTGGGGAGGAATCAGAGTAGGTGGAACATAGTAGAGGGACATGATACAATCTTTCGCCTACAATGACACCTTCCCCACACAGTGTTACCAGCTCAGATGACAGAAACATTTGGGGATGTGGTCGCGAATTTACGAGCTCGAGTGTACAATTCCTCATCAGTCACAAGTTTTAAGCACCCATGATCCATAAATAAAGATAAAGATAAGATTGATTGTTTGATATTAGGCGCCGCAACAGCGAGGTCATATAGCGCAAGAAAAAGGTGATAGAGAAGTGATACAGCAAGCAGGAAGGATATAGAAAGAAAAAAGGGACAGTTGAAGAACGAAAATAATACATAGACATTACACTGAACCATCGTTATACATATATAACATTCATAGCCCTTCACTGTATAGGCTGCTGATCAATATAAGAAAATGTGGTGTACAGGAGAAGCAAACAAGGTACTCTTAGCCTTTATCAAGACTGTAAAGGAAATTTCATTCTCCCTGATGATGCTTTATTAAGGACCCTGTGATTGCAGATGAAAATTGGAGGTAAATGAGTCCTTCAAACATTGCCACGAAACACACACACTTATTTGGAAGATGCTTGTTTCGTGGCATAGTCAGGAGGAATCAGAAGCCTCCAAGTCTCATACACGATCACAGGGTTCTTAAATAACATAAGCTTGATCCTCACAGCTCCTACATTTGTTATAAGATGTGCTACAGTACAGTATAGTACCGTCAGTGGCAGAAGTCATGGTGCCTTACCTGCTTCACCGAGACATGCAGTGTTCGTGGACTCGAGAAGTACGCACGTTTTCTACACCTAATAATCTTGAGTCTATGATCATCATGTGCCTCGGTGAAGCAAGTGAGGCGACAGGACGTTTGCCAACGACTGTACCAACATGGTATTACATACATTGATATACACTCCCTTCCAGTTCTGCATTTGAACTACAAAAAATCATGAGTGTGTTAATATTAACTACTATAACACACTGACACAGTAATGGTGTTGGTAAGATCCCATCACTCTGTTTACTAAGTCAAATTAGTTCAACAACACAGTGCAGACACAGAACTGTAAAAAAATGTATTTATGTCCCATAAATATATCAAGTACAGTATACTACACATGAAGGTAAGAATCTCAGTTTTAAAGTATTTCTAGAAAACATCGGAGTACTGTATCCAAAGTGCCATCAAGACGATAGATACAGTTCTTATGATACAAAATAAAATAATGCTCCAAACCTCCATGTACAATATAGCATACAGTGAACTCTCATTTTACACTTGTATTTTTGGGTGTGTAATGTAGTGTGTGTAATGAAACTGTGTACAGAAAACCCTCAAAATACACTTGTATTTTGGATGTGTAATGTAGTGTACAATTTGTGTTTACAGTACATACATAACATTGTATATACATACAGTACACACAATATAGAGAGAATGCAAGGTAAGGAGTTTGTAAAGAAGGTGTATGGAAGTGAAGTTGTGGCACTTGGTGTGAGAGGCAGACCTCCGGTTAGATGGCAGAACAGAGTGGAAGAGTATGTAAAGGAGAGAAACATGAGGGGCAGAGTAGGGAGTAAGGAGGAAGTTTTGGAAAAGAGTGGAAGAGTATGTAAGGGAGAGAAACGTGAAGGGCAGAGTAGGGAGTAAGGAGGGAGTGTTGGAACAGAGTGGAAGAGTATGTAAAGGAGAGAAAGGTGAGGGGCAGAGTAGGGCTTGACCAAGTAAGAAGGGAGTGTTGGAACAGGGAAAACTGGGGACACTTTTGCCGTGGACACCCCCTTGGGGGTAGTTCCCGGAGGGAGCGAGGCGTCAGAGCTATAGATAAATAGTACATACATTCATTATGCACACTCTATTTCACATTCATAATCCCAATGTAAAATGAGAGTTTACTGTACTTGATATTTATATAAAGTTCCAGCAGTGTTCTTGAGATTGTAATACAACAAATTCAACATCAAACTCCCATAATGCTTGACAACTGTAAGTAATTCACATCAACAATAAAGAAATTAATTATTGACAGGGATGTTATCATGTCTACGATAAATGACCATAAGTCTTTAACATCATCATCATTGGGGTAAGAAGATCAACAACTATTAATATATATAAGTGATGGCTAAAGCTCTTGTTTATAAACTGCATTCACATAGTACTCCACAGAGGTAGATCCATATTACCATATATAATTTTCTGAAGATGGAATAATGGAGAGTACTGTATGAAAAGTATCTCCATATTAATTTATTATTTCATGTGTTTTTTTATATTTAACAGTAGCATTCTGTGCTTGTGACTTAGATAAATAAAAGATATTATATTAGGTAGGAGAGAATGTTAGTATAAAATCCCACTCCCAATGCATTACCAATTCTGTCATTCCCTGGCTCTCATTTGGGGGCCCGAGCATCTGTGCGGCTTGGGACTGCTCAGCCAGACAGTCTGGGGAACTACAACAACCAATTGTGTCACTCTGAGGTCTTGGATCTGCCTTTGATGTATAATAGTGTTATGCAGTGGTATAGTTTACACATTACAAAATAAAGATTAGCTGAATATAACATTCTATAAAAAATATTTTTAATATAGTGGCATACATACTATAGTTATAATATTTATGTTTATATCCATCACAACAAGACAGTTACTTGTAGATACTATTAAGTTTAGAATGTATAATTCAAAACATTTGGCTCTATTCTATACTGCATAATAAGTTTTGAAGTACAGTAATGTAATATGAAATCAACACAAGCCATGTGTTTTGAACAAATAATGCATAACGTTCTCAAACTTTGGTTTTCTGCTAAAGTTCAAAAAGACGAACAATATCATCACTGTAAACTTTCAAAACACCTCATTAAACTTTCCACATTATCCAACTGTGAAAAATACACTGATTCATATCAAACCATAACAATGATTGCTGTGAACCCTGCTGAGGTACAACCACAATCAAATATCCACCGACACTTTCCTTCCATCGTGCAAATAAATCAGTATCATATCAAAAAATATAATCATACAACACCTTACGTCAACCCAACCCCCTCAATTATTATTATTATAAGGTGCTGTAAAATCATACACGTGTTGTTCTTTATTACTAAGACATTTACTACGATGGAAGGGAAGTGTCGATGGTTATTTGATTGTGGCTGTACATATCAACTCTACAGTTACCTCAAATAAAGGCAAAAAAGCAATGTGCCTCATGAGTTACCTAGAGTGTTCCTATATTGTATACCAGATGGTCTAGCCTGGATAATGTACATACACTCGCAGTCAGAAATTGTGTTCTGATTCTTTTCTGGCACGATGAATCACATCTACCTGAGCTTGGATGATTCAAACTACTGTGTGTTGTAGAGAGACACACCGTTGTTCGAACCTTCAAAGCTAGACTGTTTGCGATTCATCTTGCCATGGGATTGGGACACAATTTCTGACCGTGAGTGTACAATCAGCTCTAACAGGTGTTGAGGGGAGATTCATTTGATAGTGAATTTGAAGGTCTCTGATTCCTCCAAACTGTGCCACAAAACAAATCCCCTATTAGTACCTGTGAGGGCATCTGTTTTCTGGTATAGTTAGGAGGGATTGGTAGCTTTCCAATTTACCAACAAGAGAATCTCCCCTTAACTGGTAAAGGAAGGCTTTATGTAACTGGTATTGTGACTGGTGGACCTGCTTGTCCAGATTCACCAATAAGTTCACCAATCACAATTCCTGTTCCAAAAAATATATAAATAATTACGTATACTGCAATGTACTCTCTAGTAAAAGTGAGACAACAAGAGCCAGGGTGGACCAAGGTGAACTTTGGCACACTGTTCATGCTGCTAATTTCACACACTGATAAAATTAATAGTCGTGTGAAAAAATGACTGTACTGTCATCCATCTATCTATCTATTTATCTGACACCTCACTCCCTCCAGGAAATTCCCCCCCCTCCCCTCCCCAAGTCTAAGCAGGCCGGAGCCGAGCTTTGTCTGGTACGAGTTGTTGACATTGGCTGTTGTTGTACACAGGAGTAAGATAAGATGATGTTGGTGAATTAAAAACTCCCAATTCCTCCAAGCTATGCTAAACCACAAGCCACCAAAAGTGAGGTACAGTACATATTATTTGCTTTCCTGGAAGAATATGTAAGGGAGAAAAATGTGAGAGCCAGAGGAGGGCTTGACCAAGTAAGGAGGGAGTGTTGGAACAGGGAAAACTAGAGATACTTCTGCCGTGGCCACCCCCTTGGGGGGAGTTCCCAGAGGGAACGAAGCATCAGAGCTATAGATAGATAGATAGATAGATAGCACTGTCTGGTTGAATCCACCTGACTCATATCTTCTTCCTATATACAAAGGAAGGTACTGCACTTTACTTTCATTTCAATTAAAGCCCATAACTATATTCACAACACCAGGTAACTACAGTATACCAATCCTTTCAAGTACACATGCATCATAGTAATTATCATCAATATTTAATATGTGGGTAGCTTATTTCTGTTATAATGACAAAGCTTAGCGCACTAACCAATGTTAAGGGACCCTGTGATGTTGTCAGAAAATTGGAGGTAAATGAGTCCTTCAAATATTGCCACGAAACATCACCTATATGGAAGGAGCTTGTTTCGAGGCATAGTCAGGAGGAATCAGAAGCCTCCAATTCCCATACACATTCACAGGGCCCTTAATATATCTACATCAGTAAGGTGCAGTACTGTATTATCAGTCAACTATAGTAAGTAATGACTAAAAAGTTTCAGTAACATCGACTCAGGTTGAGGAGTCTGAAAACTTGCTAGGGCTGGAATATCAATCAATTAGTGTTTTCAGTTTTCCCATTAACCACTGAACAGTTGGAGAAAAATTGAAAGTGTTAGTGTTACGTGTACCTCTTTGAGTGAGATATGCATTTATAATAATAGTTAATATTAAATAAACAACATTTGGCATTTTTTCATTTTTCTGGATCAAGATTTTTTTTTTTTTTACAATGAAAATTCAGCATAAATTCAAGCCATCATCACTTACTTCCCAGACTGAAATAAATCTCCCGTGTAAGATTGCACTTTGTTTTTCTGTAGCAGATGGTAAATACTCACAAATATTATGGTGGCTAATAATAATAATAATTGGTCAGAGCTCACCCTCCAGAGGTTAATTAAAAGGGCAGACTTTTGAAGTGATAAAATGGAAGGTAACCAACGCCACCAAACCACGCTGGGAAACAGATAACCTCAATCAGGGATCCATTTATAAGGGGAGATTCATTTGTTGGTGAATTTGAATGTTTTTGGTTCCTCCAAACTATGCCACGAAACAGATCCCCTGTTAGTACCATTGAGGGTGTCTGTTTTCTGGTATAGTTAGGAGGAATCTGCAGCATTCCAATTCACCAACAAGAGAATCTCACCTTAAGAATTACAAACCAACCAATCAATTAGATACAAGATAATGGCATTCAAAGGATAGTATACTTTTGATAGATTGGAGTGCCTTGATTCCTTCAAAGTTTATCAGGAAACAGACCCAGATGATGAAAAATAATGGTATCCTGTTGCCTGAATTTGGTTTGAGGAATCAGTTACTCCATATTTACACCCAAAACAATGTGCTATATACCCCCTTAAGGACCCTGTGATGTAGTCAGAAAATTGGAGGTTAGCGAGTCCTTCAAAATTTGCCACGAAACACAACTTATATAGAAGGAGCTTGTTTTGTGGCATTATCAGGAGGAATCAGAAGCCTCCAATTTTTATACACGATCACAGGGGCCTAACTGTGGACATTTACCATCAGCTGTAGAAGAACTAACTACAATATTAATACCAAAGTCAAGGCTGACTGATAACTCTGACTACTATTGTATGTTGCAGTTGTCTCCTGAGTGAGGGTTACATGTTGATGGAGCTGATTACTGCTGTGGCCACGGCTGGTATCCTCCTGATGGTGCATTTGGGTACCTGCCAAATATTACACTGGGTTAGGTCAATGAGGAACATATAATAGAACATTTACCAAATGACAATTAAAATAAGAATTAATAATTAATAATAATTCATTCACATTGTTGACAACCCAATTCCTTTGGAAATTGATTGATTGATTAACATTAGGCGCCGCAACAGCGAGGTCATATAACGCCAGAAAAAGGTGATAGAGAGGTGTGACAGCAAGCAAGAAGGAAATAGGAAGAAAGGAGGGACAGTTGAAGAACTGAAAGCTAGTGGCTGGGGCCAAAGGGGTGCCAAAACCCTTAAAGTATTGCCTACATCCCTACAGGCAATACCCCCCTACGGGGTTCCTTTGGAAATGCTTCATCCAACCATTGACCATAAAAGGAATCATATTGAGGAAGTAAATTTACTGCAGTGGGTTGCTGTCCCACTACGAAGTGATCAAATTAAACCCACAGTCCCACTACAAAGTGATCAAATTAAACCCACAGTCCCACTACAAAGTGATAAAATTAAACCCACAGTCCCACTACAAAGTGATGAAGGTAACACACTACACACATGCAATTTTGGCATCTTTTCTTAAGTCAAATACAGGTCCCAGAAATTCCCAATCTTATAAGATTCTGAGAAAAATGAGAAGGAAAGATGCTTATTAGTAGCTTCACTAGTACAGTACAAAAACCAATTCTATGCCACACAGCATTTATTATCTCCATAAAAAGGTATAAAATTGGCAACAGTTATATTTAAATGTTACCAGCTCAAATGGCATAAACATCTAAGTACGTGGTCACGATTTACGAGCTCGGGTGTACCATCCCAGGGATTCTTATACAACCCCCATCTAACCTGATGGGTGTGCGTGGTCCAGTGGGTTGAGGTGGCTGAGGTGCAGGAGGCATTGCTGGGTGTGGTGCAGCAGTACGGGGTCCAGCCTGTGTTGTAGTGTATCCACCACCAGGGTACTGCTGACTAGCAGGGTATTGCTGCTGACTGTACCCGCTAGGTTGGCTGCTACTCACACCGTACCTGCTTGTGTGTTCAAAATTCCTTTGCTACTATTTTTCTACTACTTAAATCTACTATTGGAGGCCCTCGTTATTATTTTAACATATTTAACACTTGCCATTCAACATAGGCCTAGTTGATCACTTAGTTTGTATTGTAAAGAATAACAGAAGCCCGGGAAAATATTTGGTGGTCTTCAAGGAGTGATCCTGTCAAGTTAACAAAGTGTTAAGGGGCTAATTCACTTTTATTACAGTGGAGTGCCATGATTCCTCCAAAGTATGCCAGGAAACAGGACCAGGTGAACAAAAATAATGGTGTTCTGTTGCTTGGAATAGTTTGGAGGAATCATTTGCTCAAGATTTACCAACACTGTACAGTACTTCCCCCATAATTAACCCAAATAATAACCTTAGAGATAAATATAAAACTTACCCCTGATACTGCTGTGGATATCCTGAGTAGTACTGTGATGGTTGTGAGTGAGAAGTGGGTTGTGAAGGAGTACCACCAGGGGAAGCCATACCTACTGATACACTCCTGCTGGGTGGTCCTCCTGCTTCACCACCAGCCCCACCACTTCCATAGTGTTGCCCTGGAGGTGGGAAACCACAAAATTACTTCAAGATAAATGCAAACCTGAATAGGAAAACAAACACTATTTGTTCACTGCTTATAGAGAAGCTTTAACTGATCAAGATTTGCTTCTTCTTCATACAACTTTGACCTGAAGAAGCAGTAGCAAAATATTGTATCATCAATTAAGACTCCTCCAAGAATGGTGCTTTTTTTATTCAGTCTGTCAAGAAGTTACTCATCACCTGTAAAAGCTATGTTGGCTGTCACAAATATCAGAGCAATTAATTACTTGGCTTATTAGTACAATGTTAGATTGCCTTTCATTAATCATACACATGGTTGAAGAGCATCTTACTAACCACAGTTCCTGCAAGACTCATTGTGGAAATGTAACATAAACAGTTCCTGCAAGACTCACGGTGGAAATGTAACATAAACATTACAGTACTCTATGACACCACAAGCCAACGGGGCTGCTCGGCCAGACAGCTTGAGGAACTTCAACAACAACAAACACAAGCCAAATAATTCAACTTAACTCTGGTGGTAGTGGACATGACTTGTATCTGAGTGTTCAGGTCATGCAGTATATTTTTAGTATTACTGTATCCTGAATACAAACACCACCAACATACCAAGGAGCTGTGGAGCATCTGTAAATGAAGGGCTGAGTGTTTCTATCTATCTATCTATAGCTCCGATGCCTCGTTCCCGCCAAGGGGGTGGCCACAACAGAAGAGTTTCCAGTTTTCCCTGTTACAACACTCCCTCTTTACTTGGTCCAGCCCTCTTCTGCCACTCATGTTTCTCTCCTTTACATACTCTTCCACTCTGTTCCAACACTCCCTCCACACTTTCTCCATCCCCCCTCCCCCCCTCACACTTCTCTCTCTCACATACTCTTCCACTCTGTTCTGTCATCTAACTGGAGTGTTTGTACAGTGATAAGGGAGACAAAACCATACAGTCCTCATTATTTTACTTACTACCTTGGGTGAATATATTGTTCTTATTGAGGCTATTAATTCTTCCAAACTATGCCCAAAACTAAATTATTTCACTATAAAAAATTTGAGGGACTAAGAGCCGAATCCACAGTGGTGGTTTGTTTTGATCCTCCCTAACCAACCACATTTGTCAGTCATTGGTTCGATTCCATAGTGGTATTTGTTTGTTACCTTTCCAACCAACCACACTTGTAAGGCTTTATTATTTTCCAAAAGCTGAGTATCTGTATTCACAAAGCCTATTATAAAACAGTTAGATAATGATGATCACTGCATAGTTTACTCACCGAATTCATTAAGAAATTCACCCATAAGTCATTAACACGGCTAAGATTCTTTCGTTTGCGTGCTTACAAACCACTACCAACCACTGTGGAATCGACCCTGAGTATACAATGCAGTGGTAGGTACAGTAATAGGTAACAGAATCCTGAGAAAAGGTAAAACATTTGGTGGTCTTAATTGAGGGCCTGAATATAACATGAAGTGGTTAGTACAGGTATATAATTATTTGTACCTTATCAAGGAACTTGTCATGCAATGCAACTCATACAGCCTCTAGCATATGCAATATTAGTGTTTAATGGGCCCCGTGATGTAGTCAGAAAATTGGAGGTAAAAAGAGTCCTTCAAATATTGCCACGAAACACCACCTATATGGGAGGAGCTTGTTTCGTGGCATAGTCAGGAGGAATCAGAAGCCACCAATTTTCATACACGATCATAGGGTCCTTAATGCAGCTTTTTTCATACCATGCATCAATATTTCTATTGTCATTTTCATGCATTATTATTCTCATGCAATGAAGCTACTTTACAAACACAACATCAAACAGAATATGGAATGGTTGTCCAGTAGGCCACACTATTTGTGACAGAATTTTTTTTTTTTTTTTAATGTTTCGACATTGGACATAGGCTTAATCAAGCTCGTTACCATGGCCCAGGTCATCTGGTACTCACACACACACACGTCACGACTTCCGAACTGGTACCCAGCCACAGTTTGAGGCACTAACTATAAGGCCACCGAACGTCGTAAAACACCACCACTGGTACCATAACAGCTGCAGTATTTGGGAATTACCCTCACTTCCCTCCCTCTGTGGCTGGGTACCAGTTCAGAAGTCGTGACATGTGTGTGTGTGTGTAGTAGTTGACCTGGGCCACGGTAACGGGCTTGATGAAGTCGATGTCCAGCTTCGGAACATTAAAAAAAAAAAAAAAAAAATCATCTACTGCATAGGGTGAAGACAATCATTACCTTGGTACTGTAAATATGATCCTTGAAGAGAGCCAGAAGCTGCAACTGAAGAAAAATGCAACATAACATAAACAAATCATAACACTACATAAAAATGAGTTGATTCCACAGTCATTCGTAGTGGTTTGTAAGCACACAAACGAAAGAATCTTAGCCGTGTAAATGACTTATGGGTGAATTATTTAATGAACTATGCAGTGATCATCATTATCTAACCGTTGGATACATTTTGTGAATGTGGATACTCAGCTTTTAGAAAATAATCAAGCCTTACAAGTGTGGTTGGTTAGGAAGCTACCAAACAAAAACCACTATGGAATTGACCCAATAACACTTTAGAAACAAATTATGATACAAAAAATCAACAACAACACTGAACTGAAAAACTACAGGAGTTATAATAACATTCATTATTATAAGATGAAAAAACAACACAACATAAACAAATCATAACAATAACGCCTTAGAAACAAATGATGATACGAAAACAACAACAATAACAACACTGAACTGAAGAACTACAGGAGTTTGAAAAAACATACATTCATTATTAGACGGATGGACACTGAAGCACTTACGGTACTTTCCTTATGAATACGATGCAAGGAATATCAATCAATTAGTTCCTTCAGTTTTTCCATTAACCACTGAACAGTTGGAGAAAAATCGAAAGTGCTAGTGTGTACCTCTTTGAGTCATTGAGATATGCATTTATAATAATGGTAAATATCAAGGGGATAGTTTACTTTTTAATAGACTGTAGTGCCTTGATTCCTCCATATGAAGAAAAATAATGGTATCCTGTTGCCTGGAATAGTTTGGAGGAAGCATTTGCTCCAGATTTACCATCCAAAACAATGTGCTATATACCCCATTAAATAAATAACATTTGGCATTTTTTTCATTTTTCTGGGTCAAGACTTTTTTTTGTTTTAACAAACTGTTTAAACAAACTACTTCAACAACCCACACACACATATTTACAACTTATTGCTTGGAGTAAAGTTAATTACTTTCTATAAGAATAATAATAATAAAATAATTAAACCCCATTTGAAGCTTTTGTAGTGGAGATTGATGCATTTTTTATATATGTATGAATGTACAGTAAAAGTCCAGTCTTTCGGCATCCAATGTTTCGGCACATCCGATTTTACGGCACTTTTTAAAAATAGTCCCATTCTGGTAATTATTTGACATTTCGGCACATTTTCCAAAATACATCGGTACATGACATCTTTGAAAAGGGCGCCATGATCGTTGGCCATCTTGTGTAGTGACATCATGGACTAAACTCCTCCCATTAGGCTAACTGGCTAGCTACCCGGGCTCTTGTGTGAGAGGGTAAGAGTAGTGAGTACGAGACAACGAGTTTAACCCGTATTCGGCCCTTGTGAGTGAGCGACACTTTCGAATGCGTGGTGAACTTGTGGTAAGCTTTGTCTTGGCCTATCTCTATTATTACCAACATTTATTATTGAAAAAATGGCTTCACCAAGTGGAAATCTTTCTTCTGTAATGAAGAAATGTTCCCAGCCACAGATCATCTACACATCAGAAATACGCCTTGTTTTTGTATTTCACAAATAAATATGAATAAAATACGTTTTGTATTAATCTTTCATTACTTACAGTTACAAAAAATCACATGCTAGACAATTATCCAATGATTTGGCAAATTCAATATTTCAGCACCTACTTGGTCCCGAAGGTGCCGAAAGACAGGACTTCTACTGTATTAGTGGACAATGATTCTCTTTTTTTATTATTATACTGTATGCAATTTACACTGTACTGTACTAGTTATATTTTAATTATTTTAAAAATATACCTATAACCATGACTGTACTCCATACATTAGCAGAACTCAGACTGTGTTGGGTTGGTTGTAACACTTGAAATTTTCTCCAACTGTTGTTCACACTACATCTACCAGTAAGTCTGGTAACAGTGTGTCTAACACAAAAAAATAATTATTCAATAACATCTTAAACTCTAGAGGAAAAACTGAAGATTTTCGCTATAAAATTTTGTGTATATTAAGGACCCTGTGATCATGTATGAAAATTGGAGGTTTCTGATTCCTCCTCACCATGCCACAAAACAAGCTCCTTTCGTGTAGGTAGTGTTTTGTGGCATTATTTGAAGGACTCGCTAACCTCAAATTTTCTGACTACTGTACATCACAGGGTCCCTTAATCATTCAAGAATCACCTAAACTCTATAATATTCTGACATGTTGAATACTACTAATAAAAGCAAAGAGCTAATCTTAAGAAAATCATTGCTTCTGACTAAAGTTGCTACTGGTACTGTAAGTGTAATAATAATAATAATGGAATAATTTCTGTAAAACAATATATATATAAATCAAATAATAATCTATTGACCCGTGCTCAGTAACTCGCATTCTTTTCTAAGTGTTTCACTGACACAGCCATAAATTAACTTATCAATATGCAGTAACACAAGTTGATAATTTCTTTAAGGGACCCTGTGATGTAGTCAGAAAATTGGAGGTTAATGAGTTCTTCAAATATTGCCACGAAACACACACACCCATATGGAAGGAGCTTGTTCCGTGGCATGGTCAGGAGGAATCAGAAGACTCCAGTTCTCATACACAATCACAGGGTCTTTAACCCTATTTGCAATGAATGATTCTACGAAGCATTTCTACCTATAATGAATCAAAGGACAGCCAAAATACTTCTTCACTGAGGGTATCTATTAAGGGGATAGTATACTTTTGATAGATTGGAGCACCTTGATTCCTCCAAAGTATGCCAGAAAGCAGACCCAGATGAGGAAAAATAATGGTATCCTGTTGCCTGGAATAGTTTGGAGGAATCATTTGCTCCAGATGATTTACCACCCAAAACAATGTGCTATATACCCCCTTAATTAATAGGACAAAGCTCACTAGTTCTATCTCTAAATATAAGCAGCAGAAGCAGTGTGATGTAAATGTACAGATCATAAATTATACAGCCTTCAGGCAGTATAGCCAAGGTTTTCTGGGCAGCTTCTCCTTCCTTGTGGAGTGGTTGTTGAGTCCTGCAGTAATTAATTAAGGGACCCTGTGATGTAGTCAGAAAATTGGAGAAAAATGAGTCCTTCAAATATTGCCACGAAACACACACACATCTATATAGAAGGAGGTTGTTTCGTGGCATAGGGTCGATTCCACAGTGGTATTAGTTTGTTAGCTTCCCAATCAACCACACTTGTAAGGCTTCATTATTTTCCAAAAGCTGAGCATCCACATTCACAAAATATATCAAACAGTTAGATAATGATGATCACTGCACAGTTTACTCACCAAATCATTAAATAATTCAGCCATAAGTCATTTAAATGGCTAATATTCTTTAGTTTGTATGCTTACAAACCACTACGAACGACTGTGGAATCGACCCATAGTCAGGAGGATTCAGTAGCCTCCAATTCCCATAAACGATCACAAGGTCCTTAAGTGTACAACTGCTATCAACATTTTGGTACAGTAAGTCCTGACTGATTGATGGATCCTTTTTACATAACTCTATCATCATGAATCCAAGTATTTTCTCATTGCATTAGGCTACAGCCGTTTTTAGATGAAAGGCCAAATTTTTAATGCAGTACACAAAATGTATTGGCTAATATGGCCCTGATTCACTTTCTGATAAAAAGAGGGACAGTTGAAAAACTGAAAGCTAGTGGCTGGGGCCGAAGGGGTGCCAAAACCCTTAAAGTATTACCCACATTACTAATGCAGGCAACACTCCCTCCTGAGCACTTTCTGATAAAGACTTTTGTAGAGGAACATGATGATTTTGTTCAGAGTAGACTTACTGCACTATAAGGTAACAGAAAAATGGGTCCATATGCCACAACGGTGATTGACCGCAGTGCTTTAAGGGACCCTGTGTTATAGTCAGAAAATTGGAGGTAAATAGTCCTTCAAATATTGCCATGAAACACACACACCTATATGGAAGGAGCTTGTTTCATGACATGGTCAGGAGGAATCAGAAGCCTCCAATTTTCATACACGATCACAGGGTCCTTAACTGTCACATTGCCATGTGAGGCTGTGGTGTATTGCAAATTATTAAACAAAATATATACAGAAACAAAATGCAATAAATACACAAAACAAGGAAATATATGATCATGGATGAATCAATATCTTACCTTTAAGGGGATAGTATACTTTTCATAGACTGGAGTGCCTTGATTCCTCCAAAGTATGCCAGGAAACAGACCCACATGAAGAAAAATAATGGTATCCTGTTTCCTGGAATAGTTTGGAGGAATCATTTGCTCCAGATTTACTACCCAAAACAATGTGCTATAATTATACCCCCTTAAAATCTGCTTCTATACTGCAAAGAAAATCAATCCATGTATTTTTACACTGTTCATACGGTCCTGTGTACATTAATGAAAGTCAGACTGGTGGTAACTCAACTATGATCCTGTGAACCAATGCAAGATTATTTTCAACTACTGTATATGACATAAAACTATTGGAATAATTATATGAGTACTGTACCAGATATCTTAAAGGAATAGTACACTGTTAGTAAATCTGGAGCAACTGATTCCTCCAAACTATTCTAAGCAACAGATTACCATTATTTTTGCTCATCTGGCCCTGTTCCCTAGCATGCTTTGGAGGAATCAAGGTGCTCCAATGTACCAAAGGTGTATTACCCCCCTAATAAAGTGTCATATATGAAGCTAATATCAGAATATGTCTAAGTAATGTAATGAATAATAATATCACACACCAGTACCCTATAGATATATTTGTAATTTTTATAAACATCTTAAACTTGTGAATTTCTGAAATTACCTACCAGAATGTATTTCTCAGCACTCAAAACCAGTAGCTAAGTATAGAGAAAGATATGCACCACACAACCTGGCAGAAATGCACTGGTTCCTTCATCCAAATTCTGACTGTTAGTGGTTTATAAATGTAATGTAAACAATGCAAAATTACTTTAAATATTAAATTTTAGACAGTTAACTAAGTACTACAATTACCAGGAGCTATACAGTACAGTAATTCATAAACACTGGAATACACAATTGATTGATTGATTGATTGATAATAGACGCCGCAACAGCGAGGTTATATAGCGCCAGAAAAAGGTGATAGAGATAATCTCGTGAGACAGCAAGCAGGAAGGAAATAGGAAGAAAAGAGGGACAGTTGAAGAACTAAAAGCTAGTGGCTGTGGCCGAAGGGGCGCCAAAACCCTTAAAGTATTACCCACATCACTAATGCACGCCATACCTCCCAACGGGGTGGAATACACAAAAACATGTCCCTGTACTGTATACAAGGTCTGACATCAGCATGTATGTAGGAAACCAATGCAATGTTGCTCATTATGACAATACATGGACTACTGTGTGAACAAAACCAACAATGCTGCAACAGACAAAGCAAGAGAAAAGCCATACCGGGACCACCGTAGTTTGGATAGCCAGGATGTTGTGGTTGTGGTTGTGGTTGTGGCTGTGGTTGTGGTGGGGTGGGCTGCTGCTGCTGCTGCTGTTGAGGAAGGTGGAAAGGTGCCGGGGGTGGGAGTGTGGGTGTACCAGGGGCTGTTGTGGCAGCAGAGGTGTCTCCAGGGGTACCAGTCTGACCAGCACCTCCCTCGCCTCCTGAAGCAACATATACATACATTATTAAGCTACATAATAAAAGAAAAATTTCTTATAAAAGGTTTCAGGAGTTGACATTACAATAACATGATACTGTATTAGATTTATGATAACAGTGATAATGCTGTACCCACCAATACTACATTTTTTCATAACTGTTTTGAAAAAAAACTTTTCTTTTAGCACTGTACACTCAAGCTCATAAATTCGTGACCACGTCCCCAAATTTTTGTCATCTGAGCTGGTAACACTGTGTGGGGAAGGTGTTATGGTAGGTGAAAGATTGTATCATGTCCCTCTACTATGTTCCACCTACTCTGCTTCCTCCCCAAATAAATGTTACCAGCTCAAATGGCATAAACATCTAAGTACGTGGTCGCAAATTTATGAGCTCGGGTGTACAATTATACTGTACTGTACTGCTTAGCTTAACATAGTAAAGAGAGACATGCAATACTTTCTATAATTGTTTTTAAGGGACTCCGTGCTGTAGTCAGAAAATTGGAGGTTAGCGAGTCCTCCAAACACTGCCGCGAGACACCACCTATTTTGAAGAAGCCTGTTTCGTGACATAGTTAGGAGGAATCAGAAGCCACCAAGTCTCATACACAATCACAAGGTCCTTAAGTCATGTTATATGCATGCTGTGTATCTGCACAGTATCTGTACCTGGAGATATAATGCAAGTTATTCCATTAGTATTAATTAAATAAAGTGCCAGAATAAGTATTCTCAATAGGTGGTAGTTGTAAGGACATAACATCCCCTTAAGCATATCATAGTAGGGTCCTCTGTACAGATGGAAAGTTAACTATATATGAAATGAATTCATGAGGTTATTCTTCATTCTTGTGTTATAGATATGGATGATCCTTTACTGCACAGTGATAAGAATATAATTCAGAGGCACGGTACAGTCACCATCAGCTGTCTTGTTCCTACTCAGCATTACCAATCTTCCATTCCTGTCTTGTAAACAGGTTTCATGGGGTTTAATTAAAATTATATGCCTGGGACAGGGGTATTATTGCCTTAAAGGGGTATATAGCACTTTGTTTTGGGTGGTAAATCTAGAGCAAATTATTCCTCCAAACTATGCCAGGCAACAGGATACCATTATTTTTCTTCATTTGGGTCTGTTTCCTGGCATACTTTGGAGGAATCAAAGTGCTCCAATTTTTCAAAAGTAAACTACCCCCTTAATTAGAATCAGTAAAGAAGTTTTGTTTCTGATTTGAACTGAAGGGTTGATTGATTGATTGATCGATTGATATCAGGCGCCACAACAGTGAGGTCATATAGCGCCAGAAAAAGGTGATAGAGAGGTGTGACAGGAAGCAAGAAGGAAATAGGAAGAAAGGAGGGACAATTGAAGAACTGAAAGCTAGTGGCTGGGGCCGAAGGGGCGCCAAAACCCTTAAAGTATTGCCTACATCACTACAGGCAATACCTCCCGAAGGGGTTGAACTGAAGGGGAGGATGACAATGCTCAGGGGAACAAGAAACCTGGAGGTGACTATACAACATGCAAAGACTGACTGATTAAAGACCCTGTGATTGTGTATGACAATTGGAGACTTCTGATTCCCCCTGACTATACTACGAAACAAGCTCCTTCCATATAGGTGGTGTTTCGTGGTAATAACTGAACGATTCACTAACCTCCAATTTTCTGACTACATCACAGGGTCCCTTAAGTGAGTGAGTGAGTTAGTGACTACTACTACTGCTACTACTGGTACCTTACTATACCTTCATTTATTAACCCAAAAGATGACATGACTTCCTGGTGAGCGTTTGCCACATCTTTTATGGTTGAAACTATAAAATGAAGACCCGGCAAACAATAAGAATGACAACAATTATATAAAGTTAATTTGTTATTCCTCTGTACCCGACACTAACATGACTGATACAGGAATACCAATCCCTGGGCACCAAGATTCAGGCAACCACAATTAGGGTTGATTCCACAGTGGTATTTGTTTGTTAGCTTCCCAACCAACCACACTTGTAAGGCTTCATCATTTTCCAAAAGTTGAGTATCCGTATTCATAAAATCTATTAAAACAGTTAGATTATGATGATCACTGCATAGTTTATTCACCAAATTCATTAAATAATTCAGCCGTAAGGCATTTACACGGCTAAGAATCTTTGGTTTGAGTGCTTACAAACCACTACGAACGACTGTGGAATCGACCCTTAGTCTCTATGATAATCCACTTTAGATATTTACTAAGAGATAAAAAGGAAAGCATATACAGTATATGGTAAGTATTCCTTATAAGACCTTAAACCGCGGGTGTTGGCATTTGTCGACGGCAGTACCAAGTGTGGGTAACCGCGGGTGTCGGCATTTGTTGACAGACGCGTTTCTAAATATGTGAGTGTGCCTAGGGACTCCCTCGAGTCACCCCAGCCACTAGCAGTCAGTGTGGGAAGAGCAGTGAGCATGTGTGGATGTAATTTCAGCACTCCATTTTTGTGCTAATTACCATATATGTACGTAAAAATTACAGTGACGTTATATTTCATACTGATGTGTTAAGAAATGTGAATCTGACATATTTTATGACGAAATTAGAGCATGAAAACGTACTTAGAATCATCAGAAGAGTGTAAGAGTGAATTTTGTGTTGCGGTCATTCTGAGCTGGCTACTCATCCTGCAGATGTCCATTAAGTCTTCACAAGTACAGTCACAGCGAATAGTCCTTGAACAGACTTTCCTTTACACCCTGGTCAAGGACTATGTGCCACGACTGTACATCAAGAGACATCTATAGGTTTGTACTTCAATATTATGTATCATTTATTAATGTAGTTTAGGTAATTTACATGCTATTAGTCGTCAAAAGTGTTGTTTATGTCTGCAAAAATATGCCCGTGGTACAGAGCTGACTAGCTCAAAAATGCCCGTGGTTAGAGGATTAATACCACACCACTACCAATCAGTTAATGTCATTGAGTCGATTCCACAGTGGTTGGTAGTGGTTTGTAAGCACGCAAACGAAAGAATGTTAGCCGTGTATATGCCTTATGGGTGAATGATATAATGAATTTGGTGAATAAATTATGCAGAATTATCATTATCTGTTTTAATAGATTTTGTGAATGTGGATACTCTGCTTTTGGAAAATAATGAAGCCTTACAAGTGTGGTTGGTTGGGAAGCTAACAAACAAATACAACTGTGGAATCGACCCATTGCATGTAGTAAGTCAAAGAATTATATAACTAAAGAAAAATCCATAACCAAAAAGACCTTCCAAGAATCATCTACTCCCCGTACTCTACAAATCTTACTTAAGGACCCTGTGGAATCGACACTAAGACTCATGTACTGTACGTCCCAGGCAACAAATCTCAAATGGCCTCCAAAAACTTTATAACTGTTGAGGTCTTAATAAATTCATATGACATACAAACAGGGGAGGTGGCCGAGTGATTAGTGTTCTGGACTCATAACCTATAGGTCGGAAGATCGATTCTTCTCAGGTTTGAGTTTGAGGCACTAACTATAAGACCACCAAACGTCGTAAAACACCCTCGCTGGGTATCAGTTCGGAAGTCATGACATGTGTGTGTGAGTAGCAGTTGACCTGGGCCATGGTAACAGGCTTGATGAAGCCTATGTCCAGTGTCGGAACATTAGAAAAAAAAAAAAAAACATGTGTGATTGGTCATGTCACACCTGCAAATGTCTGAATCTTGAACACTTTGGGTCGATTCCACAGTGGTATTCGTTAGTAAGCTTCCTAACCAACCACACTTGTAAGGCTTCGTTATTTTTGGAAAGCTGAGTATCCATATTCACAAAATCTATTAAAACAGTTAGATAATGATCACTGCACAGTTTACTTACCAAATTCACTAAATAATTCAGCCATAAGTCATTAACACGTTTAAGATTCTCTCGTTTGCGTGCTTACAAACCAATACCAACCACTGTGGAATCGACTCTTTGGCATTATTTATCAATGTTATGTGTCTTGGTTTAAATTATATCAAGTATAAAAGCTAAAAATCAAGATAAGGGAGTCAGTGCATAATGCAGAGAAAAAAATATATAATTAATCAATAGAAAAAAACACTAGAGAAATTAAAAAATTATTATCAAATAAATCAAAGTTTCCCTGTTAAACAAGCAATAATCAGTTTACGAAAATTACTCAATTGTCTAACTCTCACTATGTAAATACTAACACTAGATAAATAAATAAAATATAAATAAAAGTCTCCTCGTTAAGGGGATAGTATAATTTTGGTACATTGAAGCGCCTTGATCCCTCCAATTTATTCCAGGAAACAGACCCAGATGAAGAAAAATAATGGTATCCTGTTGCCTGGAATAGTTTGGAGGAATCATTTGCTCCAGATTTACCACCCAAAACAATGTGCTATATACCCCCTTAAAGAATAAAAAATCAGTCTACGGTAATAATTATTCATAACTGTCTAACTCTCACTATGTAAATACTAACCATCGTTGTGTAAAGATGTTGGAGCTGATGTTGATGTGGTCATTCCTGATTGCTGTTGACCAGCAATTGCTGTTGTCTGAGGCTAGACATAATAATCTTACATTAATATACAGTTTATACAAGGTAAATTTTCAAACAAATATTCATGAGGCAGATGAATGTGGAAATTATATACTGTTTACAAGGGGAGGTGGCCAAGTGGTTAGTGTCCTGGACTTGTAACCTATAGGTCGGGAGATTGATTCTTCTCAGGTGAGGGTCTGAGAATATTTACTCTTCCGATTTGAGTTTGAGGCACTAACTATAAGACCACCAAACGTCGTAAAACACCCTCACTGGTACCATAACAGCTGCAGTATTTGGGAATTACCCTCACTTCCCTCCCTCTATGGCTGGGTACCAGTTCGGAAGTCGTGACGTGTGTGTGTGTGTGTGTGTGTGTAGCAGTTGACCTGGGCCATGGTAACGGGCTTGATGAAGCCTATGTCCAGTGTCGTCGGAACATATAAAAAAAAAAGTAGAGTACAGTAGTTGGTGTAACAGAGGAGGTTGCAGGAGACAGGGAGAGTTGGATATAGATGATGATCTGAGGCAACCCATAAAGGGAACAGCAGAGAGATGATGAATGTGGATATATATGCTCTGACTCACTGATGTACAAGAGATAAAGGGTCGATTCCACAGTGGTATTTGTTTGTTAGCTTCCCAACCAACCACACTTGTAAAGCTTCATTATTTTCCAAAAGCCGAGTATCCACATTCACAAAATCTATTAAAACAGTTAGATGATAATGATCACTGGATAGATTAATCACCAAATTCATTAAATAATTCACTCATAAGTCATTTACACGGTTAACAATCTTTCGTTTGCAAGCCTACAAACCATTACCAACCCCTGTGGAATCGACCCAAAATCACAACATACCACACATACGAACAGTACCGTAAAAGAATGAACACATTAATTTATTCCTTGTTATTGACAATGAAGGTACCGGTACTAATAATCCACTAACAAAACAAACCTCATTATATTTTACTGTTATCAAATAAACCAGTAGTTACCCACTTGTTGCTCGGCTGGCTGCAGGGGATCAAATTCCTTAGATGAAACGGCAACCTGGGCTGCTGGTGGCTGGGCAGGGGAAGCTGAACCAACCACACCACTGCTGCTCACTCCTGGTTATCAATGTCAAGTTAGACACAAGCAGATGAGAGGTACAGCCACAATCAAATATCCACCAACACTTTCCTTCCATCGTGCAAATAAATCAGTATCATATCAAAATATAATCATACAACACCTTACATCAACTCAACACCCTCAATTGTTATTATGAGGTGCCGCAAAATCATACATGTGTTGTTCTTTATTACCAAGATATTTACTACGATGGAAGGAAGGTGTCGGTGGATATTTGATTGAGGCTGTACAATATTGCATACAGTTATTATTAGTACTCACACTGTCACTGCACTTTCTTATTACTGTTCTGGTACTGTACAAACAAAACATCTACATTTTGTTAATACTGACATTAGTTTTATCCAAAATATACTGAATGAAGCTTTTTCTCCAAAAAAATGATGAACCTGAATATTTAAATAATTAATTATAAAACTGCTAGGCCCCCTTCACACGACGTGACCTGACCATGGCCGCGCACAGAATCGCATTGCCTGGAGACCAGTTGGCTGTGTACCCACATGTGAAGGGCTCCATCCAGCCATGGTCACGGTGTGTGAAGGGGAGGCCTAAATCTTCAAAGCTGAACAGAAATTCCTTCAATGGTTTATACAACTTGGGAAAATAAAGAAATCTGATATACAGTATAATTCATAATTGATTGATTGATTGATATTAGGCGCTGCAACAGCGAGGTCATATAGAGCCAGAAAAAGGTGATAAGAGAGGTGTGACAGCAAGCAAGAAGGAAATAGGAAGAAAGGAGGGACAGTTGAAGAAGTATAATTCATAATAAATCTCCCTATGTAACATACCCGAGTCTATATCAGCCCTTGTCTTTGGTGTAGCATCAAGTGAAGTGTCCAGAGCATCAAGGAGAGCCGTCACACGGTCACGAATGGCACGTAGCTCTTGCCTTACAGATGAAGACTGCAAAAATAAATATCATGGTAGAATACATTTTCTGTCCAGGTGATTAGTTTGGCATAAGATTTGATTATTTTAACTTTAAATACAATAAATATTTGAACTGTGAATCAAGTTGTATGAAATCAAATATAAAACTAAACAAATTGAAAAATCACAAGCATAGGCCTATTTATCATACCTAATTTACTCTGCATTATATTCCTTCCTATAAGATATTAAACAAAAGTACATAGAGCAAACCTTAGTGCAAAGTGCTTAATTAAGGGGAAATTCTTTTGTTGGTCAACTGGAAGGTCTCTGATTCCTCCAAACTATGCCATGAAACAGATCTCCTATTAGTACCATTGAGGTTGTCTGTATTATGGTATAGCAAGGAGGAATCAGTAGCCTTCCAATTTACCAACAAGAGAATCTCCCCTTCATTAAGGACCCTGTGAATTTGTATGAGAATTGGAGGCTTCTGATTCCTCCCGAATATGCCACGAAACGAGCTTCTTCTATATAGATGGTGTTTCATGGCAACATTTGAAGGACTCTTTTTACCTCCAATTTTCTGACTACATTACAGGGCCCCTTAAGGGGGTATATAGCACATTGTTTTGGTGGTAAATCTTGAACAAATTATTCCTCCAAACTATTCCAAGCAACAGAACACCATTATTTTTGTTCATATGGTCCTGTTTCCTGGCATACTTTGGAGGAATCATGGCACTCCAATGTAACAAAAGTGAATTACCCCCTTAAATTATTTTATTCAGCGTAATGTCAGAACTCACTCACATGCATGAAGGAGAACTTGGTAGAAGTGGCCTGCTGCCCATTGAGTAGGATGGTGAGCTTCAGGATACGACTGCATTGAATGGCAAAAGCCAGGTCAGAGCTATCAAATATTGTTACAAGGTCTCCATCTTCATCCTGTTGATATAAGAAATACCAGTCAGTCAGTGTCTATGGTATGGGTTATAAGAAACTGTAATTGTGGAGGATCAATATTATGGGTTTAGGCCAAAATTATTATTACCGTAGCATATGTCACATGGGGCTACAGGTATAGTAAATAATATTAATAATAATAATAATAATAATAATAATAATAATAATAATAATAATAATAATAATAATAATAATAATAATAATAATAAAAAAAAAAAAAAAAAAAAAATGGTTTTAAGGGGTATACAGCATAGTACTGTACACTCGAGCTCCTACATTCGCGACTACGTGCTAAAGTGTTTATGTAATCTGAGCTGGTAACTCTGTGTGTTACCAGCTCAAATGACATAAACATCTTAGTACGTGGTCATGAAATTACGAGCCACTCATCATCTTTGTGATGTGTGCTATAGTTGTTTCATACAGTCTTTACACTGTTCCATTGACTGACACTCATTGGTGGCCTTTAACCTTAAGGGAAGCAACCTTTTGTGTTCAATTTGAAGTCAAAGGGTCGATTCCACAGTGGTATTTGTTTGTTAGCTTCCTAACCAACCACACTTGTAAGGCTTCATTATTTTCTAAAAGCTGAGTATCCGTATTCACGAAATCTATTAAAACAGTTAGATAATGATGATCACTGCATAGTTTACTCACCAAATTCATTAAATAATTCACCCAGATGTCATTTACATGGCTAAGATTCTTTCATTTGCGTGCTTACAAATCACTACCAACCACTGTGGAATTAACCCCAGCCACCGAACTGAACGCGGACTCTGAAATTATATGGACTAAAATACAGATACAGGGCTGCAGGACACTCATTATAGGATCATTTTATCGTCCCCCAAATTCAAACTTAGAATACCTGCAGACCCTTGACGATTGTTTATCTAAAATTGACCCCTCCAAAAATATATGGTTGGCTGGTGACTTTAACCTTCCCGACATAAACTGGACAGCACAGGCGACACTGGACAATCCCACCCATGAAGGCGACTTACTATTACAGACTGATAGGAAACTCTTACATGAAAATTTCATTGACATCATTAACACCCACTCACTTACCCAAACAGTACTCGAACCAACACGCACACAAGTCAGTGTAGAAAGACATAATCCTAACATAAGACACGGGGTCACATCCAACATACTAGACTTATTTCTCACAAACATTTCCTTAATTACACGGACACGAGTACTACCTGGTCTTAGTGACCATGAGATGGTACTCATTGACGCAAACATCAAGCCAACAACACAAAAACAATTACCCAGGACAATTTACATGTACAACAGAGCTGACATGGATGGCATTACCCAAGACTTAGTTGAATTTTGTGACTCGTTCCTTGACTCAGACCCAATGGCAAGCTCTGTGGAAACAAACTGGACCAGACTTTGTGACTTTATACGTGACACAATGGACAAGCACATACCCACGAAAACCATCACACATAACCGGTCATTACCATGGTACAATAGACAATTAAAGAGACTACACAGAAACAAGGTAAAGGCATACAACAGAGCAAAACGATACAATGATACAGAACACTGGTTAGAATACAAAAACATACAGAAAACACTACAGAAAGAAACTAAACAAGCAGAAACTAAATACACATCCACTTTCCTCGCAGACAACACACAAAACCACAAAAAATTCTTCAGCTTTTTTAAAGCACGCAAACAAGACTCGACCGGTATTACAACATTACTACACAACAATTCCTTGGTTACACACCCACAAGACAAAGCCAACGCCCTTAACACACAATTCCAGTCCGTTTTTACCCATGAACATGAACACTTACCAGACATGCCAACACCATCACACCCACCTATCCTTCCCATTCATATAAACACCCAAGGAATTGAGAAACTCTTATCTGAGGTAGACATACACAAAGCGACTGGACCAGACAATATACCCTGCAGGATATTGAGGACTAACGCTAGCGTTCTTGCCCCTGTCCTGCAGGTTATATTCTCACAGACTTTACAGACCGGTGAACTCCCTCAAGACTGGCTTTTGGCAAATGTGACCCCAATCTTTAAATCCGGAGACAGAACCCTTCCCATTAATTATAGACCTATTTCACTTACCTCAGTCCCCTGCAAAATTTTAGAACACATTATTCATAGACACATAATGGACCACTTTGATAGACAAAATATACTGACTGACAATCAACACAGTTTTCGGCCTAAACGCTCGTGTGAGACGCAGCTACTGGTAACTACTCATGACATCTTGCAGTCCCTCAATGACACAAAAATCAGACAGGTTGACGCCATAGTATTAGACTTTGCCAAAGCCTTCGACAAAGTCCCTCACCAAAGACTACTACACAAATTAGAATTCTATGGCATACAGGGACAACTTCTTCACTGGATTAGAACGTTCTTGACTACCAGAAAGCAACGTGTAGTTCTTGACGGTAGTCAGTCTCCATCTGTTCCTGTGACCTCTGGGGTACCCCAGGGCACTGTCCTGGGTCCCCTTCTCTTCCTTTCATACATTAATGACCTCCCACTTTCACTTTCCTCTACCACTAGACTCTTTGCAGACGATAGCTTAGTTTACAGACCAATTAAAGATAGGAATGACTGCCTTCAACTACAGGACGACCTAACTGCACTTGAAGACTGGGAAGTCAAGTGGCAGATGACATTTAGACCAGACAAATGCCATCACATCCGTTTTACCCGTGCCCATAATGTCATTCCATATACATACCAATTACACAACACCAACCTCAACACAGTCACTTCCCACAAATACTTGGGCGTCCACATCTCAGCAGACATGAGGTGGAACACAGACATAGGTAGCATCAGGGCTAAAGCTAGTAGGGTCCTGGGGTTCTTGCGTAGGAACCTCAGCAGGTGTAACACAGACACCAAAATTATTGCATATAACACTTTCGTTCGGCCACATTTAGATTATTGCGACACCGTCTGGGACCCACACACTTACAATAATATCAATAAATTAGAGTCCATACAAAACAAGACTGCAAGATGGGCCAGACGTGATTACAGACACACTACATCAGTCACTTTGCTTAAACAAGACACAAAACTAGACCCATTAGTAACACGAAGACAGATACACAGACAACAGATGATATACAAAATCACAAACAAGTTAGTTGACATAGACAAAGACACATATCTACACCCTACAAGTATACGATCCACTAGAGGCAGCCACAACTTAAAATACCATACATACCAGACAAGCACTGATATATTTAGGCACTCATTCTTTCCCCGCAGCATCCAAGAGTGGAATCATCTCCCATCTCACGTAGTTAATAGCCCCACTCTTGACACGTTTAGAAATAGGATCACCAATCATTACCTCCCCAATTCTAATCCTCAACCCACAGTCCTTGACCCAATCCACCCTTATCCTAACCCTCTTCCTAATCCTGCCCTGGATCCCTAGATCCCCCGCACAATCCCCGCATATTATGCCGCCCATGAGCGGCCCTCTGCGGGACCCTAAAACTTGAACTTGAACTTGAACTAGGTCTCCAAACTCAGCTATAAAACACATTCCCTGCTGTATAATTCCATATGGTGGGGGTTCTGTTTCCTGGCATAGTTTGGAGGAATCAGTAGCCTTCCAATTTCCCATAAAAGGTTACTCCCCTTAAGGACCCTGTGATCCTGTATGGGAATTGGAGGGTTTTGATTCCTTCAGACTATGCCATGAAACAAGCTCCTTCCATATAGGTGGTGTTTTGTGGCAATATTTGAAGGACTCATTTACCTCCAATTTTCTGACTACATCACAAGCCCACAGGGTCCTTTAAAGTGGTGAGTCATAGAGTTTATTTATGTGGGTGCATGTGGAGAAATGTAGGCTACAGTTGCCAGCATTTATAACTGGTACAGTCAGTCAACGTTGTCAGCCCCCTTCTCCTGTACCAGTTATAAGTATTGGCAATTGTACGTGTGTGAATGAGGAGAAGTGTATGTGTGTGTATGTGGAGAAGTGTACATATGTGTATGTGGAGAAGTGTACATATGTGTATGTGGAGAAGTGTACATGTGGGTGTGCATGTGGAGAAGTGTACGTGTGTGTATGTGGAGAGGTGTACGTGTATGTGTGTTTACCTTATACTTCAGAGCAATGTCATCCTCAGGGGACAGTGATCCTCGAAACACCCTCTGCATCATCAGTATCAGCTCATCATACGTCATGTCTTCGTTGTGTATCGGGATGCGTCGTATGTCATCGCCCAGCTGAGCCTGAAAACAAAAAATCAGCATCAAGGTTGATTGATTGATTGATATTAGGCGCCGCAACAGCGAGGCCAAAACCCTTAAAGTATTACCCACATCACCAATGTAGGGGAGGAAACAGAAGATGGATCATAACGTTACTCTAATGAGGGATCTGTTTTGTGGTGGCATAGTTTGGAGAAATCAGTAGCCCACCAATTTACCCTCCCAAAAATCTCCCGTTAAGGGGATAGTACACTTCTGGTAAATTAGTGTGCCTTGATTCCTCCAAAGTATGTCAGGAAACAGGACCAGATGGACAAAAATAATGATACCCTGTTGCTTGGAATAGTTTGGAGGAATCAGTTACTTCAAATTTACCAACACTGTACTGTCTCCTTAAGCAAAATGAAGATGCAGAGAAGGGAAAATAAAGTTCCATTTTTTTTTTTTTTTTTTTAACATATGTTTCGACACTGGACATAGGCTTCATCAAGCTTGTTACCGTGGCCCAGGTCATCTGCTACACACACACGTCACAACTTCCAAACTGGTACCCAGCCACAGAGGGAGGGAAGTGAGGGTAATTCCCAAATACTGCAGCTGTTATGGTACCAGTGAGGGTGTTTTACTACGTTTGGTGGCCTTATTGTTAGTGCCTCAAACTCAAATCGGAAGAGTAAATATTCTCATGCCCTCACCTGTGAAGAATTGATCTCCCGACCTATAGGTTATGAGTCCAGGACACTAACCACTCGGCCACCTCCCCTCCTTAATATCACATAATTAACTTATAAACTCATCCAGTTAATATGATCACAGAGATGATCTATATTACTGTACACTCGAGCTTGTAGATTCGGAACCACTTCCCCAAATGTTTATGTCATCTGAGCTGGTAACACTGTGTGGGGAAGGTGTCATTGTAGGCGAAAGATTGTATCACGTCCCTCTACTATGTTCCACCTACTCTGATTCCTCCCCAAATAAATGTTACCAGCTCAAATGGCATAAACATCTAAGTATGTGGTCGCAAATTTACGAGCTCGGGTGTACATGTACTGCTGTAAGGTAAGAAAGTCCAACAACTTACTTTGATAATGAGCTTCCCTGATAGGTCCAGCCCACTATCACTGCTGCCAGCCCCACTCATTTTATTGTTCCCGTCCACCGTTACTGTAAACATTAAGGAAATAATTTAATACACAATGTCTTGGATGTAAATAAGAAGGAAATAATTTAATACACAATGTCTTGGATGTAAATAGGAAGGAAATAATTTAATACACAATGTCTTGGATGTAAATAATTTAATACACATTGTCTTGGATGTATATAGGAAGAAAATAATTGGTAAATATCGAAACAATTGCAGTTATCGCGTACGGTTATTCTACCTTCATTACCCACTTTAGACCATTCTAAGACTATTTTCTTCTATGGCATTTCCTCCACAAATGCCCCATTTCCAAGATAGGGCATATTCAAATGGCGCATTTTGAAATTAGCCTGACCTTACTTAACCTAACCTAGACCGCATCAGACTACCGGGACCTAACCTGGGCAGACTACCGGGACCTAACCTGGGCAGACTACAGGGACCTAACCTGAGCAAACTACCGGGACCTAACCTGGGCAAACTATCGGGAAATAACTGTGGTAAAGTACAGGAAATGACCGGGGAAAAATACCGGGACCTATCCTGATCTGGCAATACTGCTACAAAACGGTAATTCTTTCAATAAATACCCTAATTTCCAAATTATGTTTGTAAAACATAGATGAAAAGTGTCTTTGAATGGTCCAAAATAGTGGGTAATTATACTAAAAATATACAATATAGTGAATGAACTACTTTTGTAAATTTACCGAATATTATTATACTATTTATGCCAGTGTGGCAACCGTAGAGGTGTTATTTGGGTTATAATGTTATTTACAATTTACAAGGTATTTCGGGCATATTCCTCTTATTTACCTGGTTATAAATACAACTGTTGTAATTATCAATACTATTTGAATATTATTATACTATTTATGCCACTGTGGTGACCGTAGATGTAATTTTGAGTTGTCTTGTGATTAAACGTCACTCTCCGGCAGCCATGGATGAGTTGGATGTAAACACAGACCACAAACATTGTTACCAATACCACAACACTGTTACCACCACCACCACCACAGTTGCCATTTGGTATTTTTCATTACCAAATCAGGCCCAATTTGGTAATGAAAAATCTGTTTGGTAATAAACAAGTATGATTTGGTATTGGATCTGAATAGTATATTATTACTCTTGCTTTAATAATTTGGTAATGAATAGTGCAGTTTGGTAATAAAAATTGAAGAGTTTGGTAATGAGGCCAATTTCAAATCTGGCAATCCTGAGTCCACCAGGCGAAAATGTGAAATTCCCATGGAAATTCCCCCCCAAAACACGACAAAATATCCCCCTAAAAAAACAATTAAGATTCGTTCCATCAACTTTTGTTTTGTTTTATAATTAATTACCTGAATTGCATAGAATTATTGTTCTAAAGATAACAGTTCATCATAACACATACAAACAAATGAGTGGTGTCACACTCTGAGTCGCCTCACCGCCGCATATCATGGCAAAACACACAGTTTTATATACACTCGTGAGTCGTGATACGTAATTTCTGACCAGAGTTGAACGGCAGGCACCACACACACATACCCTACATTCCAACTCAGCCTCTATAGGTATATACTGGGTGGGGAAATGAGCAATATCAGGCATTTCGAAGCTTTCTAATCCTCACACTCTGGTCAGAAATTATGTATCACGAGTGTACTGTACGTGGTCACACCACGCCGCACCGGACCCCTCTGGTACCAATACTTTAAAATTAATTACTAATTACCATATTTGATGTGGATTTATTTATTCAAAGCGTCCAAGACAAGCCAAGAAAATCTTTTGTATCCTGTTTTTCCTTACTCTTATATATAGTAATTTGTCATGTACTTATATTAATACAAATTGTGCTTAATACTGTACCACTGTGCGACGGTACAGGATTTGCGGCTCCGACGCTACGGCGAGGCCGGAACGGCGGAGCCGCATAGTGTGGCAACAGTCTACGGACATATACAAAATAAAACACATACATACATACATACATACATACATATACAAAATAAAGCATACACACATAGCCTACATACACCTAAACAAAGCACACATACATACTGTACACTCGTGATACGTAATATCTGACCAGAGACGAACGGCAGGCAACACACACATACCCTGCATTCCAACTCAGCCTCTATAGGTGTACTGGGTGGGGAAATGAACAATACCAGGCGATTCGAAGCTTTCTCCCTCCTCACACTCTGGTCAGAAATTATGTATTACGAGTGTACATACGTCCTACATATACTTAAAAAAACACACATACATACATACATACAGACAGACAGACAGACATACACATACAAAAAATAAAACACTTACATACGTCCATACATACATATATACATACATACATACACAAAATAAAACACTTATGCATACATACATACACACACATACAAAAAATGAGACACACACACACATACTTACATATATTCATACATACACATACAAAAACTGAAACACACAAACACACACACACACATACATACATACATACAGACATACATACATACACATAAAAAATTAACACGAGTGACAACCAAGGCCAGAGGTACCAATAATAAACTCACACACACATACACACACACACACACATACACACACACCCCTACCACCACACCTGTTGCTGATGTCTCACACACACACACACACACATACACACACACACATACACCTGTTGCTGATGTCTCACACACACACACACACACACCTGTTGCTGATGTCTCTCTCTCACACACACACACACATACACACCAAAGTGAGATTACCACACCTGCTCACTCTCTCTCTCTCTCTCTCACACACACCGCGGGGAGGAGGTGGTAGAGTGGGAGTGGATAAAGTGACGGATTGCGAATGGCAAGGGCCCGGGTTCGAGTCAACGAGAAATATATGTTTTTTTTCAGAGGTGATCTGATGGGTCCAGCTGTTCGTCAGTTATCCTGGCTACACCGACACGTCAAGAAAATTCCCCCTACATCGTCGTCAATTCACAACATAGAAGATGTCCGACCATATTCCAAGATGCTGTGAGTGAGGGTGTAGCTGCTCTCCCCTGATAGTGACGTGTATAAATAAGGTGTGGTCATCTAGTGTGGCAGAAGAGAAGCTACGGTACCTACATCACCACGAAGCTCCACTGTCTCATCTGGTGCGACAACCAATAATCTCTGGGCCTTGCAAGAGCCACGGGCTACTGACAGCCTACAGTCCAGAGGTTAAGGTATAGAAAAAATATTAAAAAAAAAAACACACACACACATGCATAAAAATATATGAAGGACATACACACACACACACACACACACACACACACACACACACACACACACACAGTAATATCGTACAAGATGAAAAAATCCCAATCTATAAATACGAGGAAAACTAACTATCCATAAATTACGATAGAAAAAAAAATTATATATACACTGAAATTAAAGGCTAAAAAACACTTCCATTATAACATTTATCCAGTCATCGAAAACTCCTGAAAGATTATAATAATTTGTTGTTTATAATTAATAACAAAAATGGTAATGATGAATATACAAAAATACAAATTGAGAACAAACACCAAATATTTCAGGAAGGTGGGGAAGGTAGGTAGGGAAGGAAGGGAAGGAGGTTGGTGAGGAAGAAGGTAGGGAAGGTAGGTGGGGAGGGTAGGTAGGGAAGGTAGGTGGGGAAGGAAGGAAGGGAAGGAGGTATGTGGGGGGGAAGGTGGGGAAGGAAATAGGTGAGGAAGGAAGGGAAGGAGGTAGGTGAGGAAGTAGGTGAAGAGGTAGGTAGGGAAGGTAGGTGGGGAAGGAAGGTAGGTAGGAAGGAAGGGAAGGAGGTAGGTCATGGGGAGAGTAGGTAGGGAAAGTAGGTGAGGAAGGTAGGTGGGGAAGGAAGGAAGGGAAGGAGGTATGTGGGGAGGAAGGTGGGGAAGGTAGGTGGGGAGGGTAGGTAGGGAAAGTAGGTGAGGAACGTAGGTGGGGAAGGAAGGAAGGGAAGGAGGTATGTGGGGAAGGAAGGAGGGGAAGGAAATAGATGGGGAGGAAGGTGGGGAAGGAAGGAGGGGAAGGAAATAGGTGGGGAAGGAAGGGAAGGAGGTTGGTGGGGGAGTTAGGTGGGGAAGGAAGGGAAGGAGGTAGGGGGGGGAAGGAAGGAGGGGAAGGAAATAGGTGGGGAAGGAAGGAGGGGAAGGAAATAGGTGGGGAAGGAAGGGAAGGAGGTTGGTGGGGGAGTTAGGTGGGGAAGGAAGGGAAGGGGGTTGGTGGGGAAGGAAGGGAAGGGGGTTGGTGGGGGAGGTAGGTGGGGAAGGAAGGGAAGGGGGTTGGTGGGGAAGGAAGGGAAGGAGGTTGGTGGGGGAGGTAGGTGGGGAAGGAAGGGAAGGGGGTTGGTGGGGAAGGAAGGGAAGGAGGTTGGTGGGGGAGGTAGGTGGGGAAGGAAGGGAAGGGGGTTGGTGGGGAAGGAAGGGAAGGAGGTTGGTGGGGGAGGTAGGTGGGGAAGGTAGGGAAGGGGGTTGGTGGGGAAGGAAGGGAAGGAGGTTGGTGGGGGAGGTAAGTGGGGAAGGAAGGGAAGGGGGTTGGTGGGGAAGGAAGGGAAGGAGGTAGGTGGGGAAGGAAGGGAAGGGGGTTGGTGGGGAAGGAAGGGAAGGAGGTAGGTGGGGAAGGAAGGGAAGGGGGTTGGTGGGGAAGGAAGGGAAGGAGGTAGGTGGGGAAGGAAGGGAAGGGGGTTGGTGGGGAAGGAAGGGAAGGAGGTAGGTGGGGAAGGAAGGGAAGGGGGTTGGTGGGGAAGGAAGGGAAGGAGGTAGGTGGGGAAGGAAGGGAAGGGGGTTGGTGGGGAAGGAAGGGAAGGAGGTAGGTGGGGAAGGAAGGGAAGGGGGTTGGTGGGGAAGGAAGGGAAGGAGGTAGGTGGGGAAGGAAGGGAAGGGGGTTGGTGGGGGAGGTAGGTGGGGAAGGAAGGGAAGGGGGTTGGTGGGGAAGGAAGGGAAGGAGGTAGGTGGGGAAGGAAGGGAAGGGGGTTGGTGGGGGAGGTAGGTGGGGAAGGAAGGGAAGGGGGTTGGTGGGGAAGGAAGGGAAGGAGGTAGGTGGGGAAGGAAGGGAAGGGGGTTGGTGGGGGAGGTAGGTGGGGAAGGAAGGGAAGGGGGTTGGTGGGGAAGGAAGGGAAGGAGGTTGGTGGGGGAGGTAGGTGGGGAAGGAAGGGAAGGGGGTTGGTGGGGGAGGTAGGTGGGGAAGGAAGGGAAGGGGGTTGGTGGGGAAGGAAGGGAAGGAGGTAGGTGGGGAAGGAAGGGAAGGGGGTTGGTGGGGGAGGTAGGTGGGGAAGGAAGGGAAGGGGGTTGGTGGGGGAGGTAGGTGGGGAAGGAAGGGAAGGGGGTTGGTGGGGAAGGAAGGGAAGGAGGTTGGTGGGGGAGGTAGGTGGGGAAGGAAGGGAAGGGGGTTGGTGGGGAAGGAAGGGAAGGAGGTTGGTGGGGGAGGTAGGTGGGGAAGGAAGGGAAGGGGGTTGGTGGGGAAGGAAGGGAAGGAGGTTGGTGGGGGAGGTAGGTGGGGAAGGTAGGGAAGGGGGTTGGTGGGGAAGGAAGGGAAGGAGGTTGGTGGGGGAGGTAGGTGGGGAAGGAAGGGAAGGGGGTTGGTGGGGAAGGAAGGGAAGGAGGTAGGTGGGGAAGGAAGGGAAGGGGGTTGGTGGGGAAGGAAGGGAAGGAGGTAGGTGGGGAAGGAAGGGAAGGGGGTTGGTGGGGAAGGAAGGGAAGGAGGTAGGTGGGGAAGGAAGGGAAGGGGGTTGGTGGGGGAGGTAGGTGGGGAAGGAAGGGAAGGGGGTTGGTGGGGAAGGAAGGGAAGGAGGTAGGTGGGGAAGGAAGGGAAGGGGGTTGGTGGGGAAGGAAGGGAAGGAGGTAGGTGGGGAAGGAAGGGAAGGGGGTTGGTGGGGAAGGAAGGGAAGGAGGTTGGTGGGGGAGTTAGGTGGGGAAGGAAGGGAAGGGGGTTGGTGGGGAAGGAAGGGAAGGGGGTTGGTGGGGGAGGTAGGTGGGGAAGGAAGGGAAGGGGGTTGGTGGGGAAGGAAAGGAAGGAGGTAGGTGGGGAAGGAAGGGAAGGGGGTTGGTGGGGAAGGAAGGGAAGGAGGTAGGTGGGGAAGGAAGGGAAGGGGGTTGGTGGGGGAGGTAGGTGGGGAAGGAAGGGAAGGGGGTTGGTGGGGAAGGAAGGGAAGGAGGTAGGTGGGAAGGAAGGGAAGGGGGTTGGTGGGGGAGGTAGGTGGGGAAGGAAGGGAAGGGGGTTGGTGGGGAAGGAAGGGAAGGAGGTTGGTGGGGGAGGTAGGTGGGGAAGGAAGGGAAGGGGGTTGGTGGGGGGAGGTAGGTGGGGAAGGAAGGGAAGGGGGTTGGTGGGGAAGGAAGGGAAGGAGGTTGGTGGGGGAGGTAGGTGGGGAAGGAAGGGAAGGGGGTTGGTGGGGAAGGAAGGGGAAGGAGGTGGAGGTAGGTGGGGAAGGAAGGGAAGGGGGTTTGGTGGGGAAGGAAGGGAAGGAGGTTGGTGGGGGGAGGAGCTTGGTGGGGGGAAGGTAGGGAAGGGGGTTGGTGGGGAAGGAAGGGAAGGAGGTTGGTGGGAGGTGGTGGGGAAGGAAGGGAAGGGGGCTTGGTGGGGAAGGAAGGGAAGGAGGTTGGTGGGAAGGAGGAAGGGGGTTGGCTGGGGGAGGTAGGTGGGGAAGGAAGGGAAGGGGGGTTGGTGGGGAAGGAAGGGAAGGAGGTAGGTGGGGAAGGAAGGGAAGGGGGTTCGGTGGGAGGAGAGTTAGGTGGGAAGTGAAGGGGAAGGGGTTGGTGGGGAAGGAAGGGAAGGAGGTGGTGGGGAAGGAAGGGAAGGGGGTTGGTGGGGAAGGAAGGGAAGGAGGTAGGTGGGGAAGGAAGGGAAGGGGGTTGGTGGGGAAGGAAGGGAAGGAGGTAGGTGGGGAAGGAAGGGAAGGGGGTTGGTGGGGGAGGTAGGTGGGGAAGGAAGGGAAGGGGGTTGGTGGGGGAGGTAGGTGGGGAAGGAAGGGAAGGGGGTTGGTGGGGAAGGAAGGGAAGGGGGTTGGTGGGGAAGGAAGGGAAGGGGGTTGGTGGGGAAGGAAGGGAAGGGGGTTGGTGGGGAAGGAAGGGAAGGGGGTTGGTGGGGAAGGAAGGGAAGGGGGTTGGTGGGGAAGGAAGGGAAGGGGGTTGGTGGGGAAGGAAGGGAAGGGGGTTGGTGGGGAAGGAAGGGAAGGGGGTTGGTGGGGAAGGAAGGGAAGGGGGTTGGTGGGGAAGGAAGGGAAGGGGGTTGGTGGGGAAGGAAGGGAAGGGGGTTGGTGGGGAAGGAAGGGAAGGGGGTTGGTGGGGAAGGAAGGGAAGGGGGTTGGTGGGGGTGGTGTTATAAATACCATCAACCAAAATTCCGGAAATGTTTTTGTTGGTGTTGGTTGGTGTGATATATTTAACGACAGTTGTTGTTGTTGTTGTTGATGATGTTCTCCCGGGGCAGAATGGCCTCCTGCCCCACAGACCCCTGGTACACTCTGGTCGCAGTGAAAAAACAAATTAAAATAAAGGAGGGGCTGGCTCTATATGCCTGGGGGGCTACCGAAGCACATCCCAAGGAAATGGGACCAGAGCTTACTGGACCAGGGAGTCTGGGGGCCTCCGACCGCCAGGGAGATTGGGGGGAAGGCTTTGATCCCACAGCCAGTGCTGTGGGCCCAAGTCCACGTTACCACAAGAGCTACAAGTGGGGCAGCACCTTCCATGAGACCAGTCCTGAAGGGACCATAAGGGGGAGGGAGTTTACACTGCTGCATACAAAGGAATAATGCACCCCCGTGTGCTGGCGGGCCACACAGCAGTGGAAAAAAAAAGAGCCTCCGGTTGCAGTACACCTCACGTGGATTTTAATCCATGTGGACAGATCTCGTCAAATCCACTAGAAAGTGACCAGATCCTACAACAATCATAATCCTAGCCCTGTGGAGGATGACTAATATTCACAGAGAATAAAGTCAGCCCCCCTGGGCAGTCGATCCCACTGTGGTTGGTAGTGGTTTGTAAGCACGCAAACGAAAGAATGTTAGCCGTGTTAATGACTTATGGGTAAAGTATTTAATGAATTTGGTAAGTAAACTATACAGTGATCATCATTATCTAACTGTTGGATAGATTTTGTGAATATGGATACTCAGCTTTTGGAAAATAATGAAGCCTTACAAGTGTGGTTGGTTGGGAAGCTAACAAACAATTACCACTGTGGAATCGACCCTTAGTTGCAGAGTTGGCCACTAGAGGGATGACAGTGGTAGAGGAAGGGCTGAGATTATAAATGGGAAGAGGGAAGGAAGGGAGGGAGGGAAAGGGGGAAGGAAGGGAGGGAGGGAAAGAGGGAAGGGAGAGAAGTGAGAAGGGAAGAGCCTGAGATAGTGGAAGGCATGAGGAAAGGGAGATGGAGAGAAGAGTAAGGGGGATGGAAGGAAGGGAAGGAGGGAGGGAGAGGGGAGAACCTGAGATAGTGGAAGGAATGAGGAAAGGGAGAAGGGGAGAAGGAGAGAAGGTAAAAAAAGGTGGGAGGAAGTGGAGGAGGAGGAGGAGGAGAAAAGGGAAGGGAGAGAAGGGTAAGGAGGGAGGGAGAGGAGGAGGATGAGGGGAGGGGAAGAGAGGAGGAGAAAAAGAGATGAGATTAATGAGAGGGGGATTACAGAGCAGGTGAGAGAGGAAAGAACGTAGGTGGGAAGGTAGGTGGGGAGGGTAGGTGGGGTAGGTAGGTGGGCAGGGTAGGGAAGGAGGTAGGTGGGGAAGATAGGTGGGGAAGGTTGGTGGGGAAGGTGGTAGGTGGGGTAGGTAGGTGGGGAGGGTAAGGAAGGAGGTAGGTAGGGAAGGTAGGTGGGGAGGGTAGGGAAGGAGGTAGGTAGGGAGGGTAGGGAAGGAGGTAGGTAGGGAAGATAGGTGGGGTAGGTAGGTGGGGAAGGAGGTATGTGGGGAAGGTATGTGGGGAGGGTAGGGAAGGAGGTAGGTGGGCAGGGTGGGGTAGGTAGGTGGGCAGGGTAGGGAAGGAGGTAGGTGGGGAAGGTTGGTGGGGAGGCTAGGGAAGGAGGTAGGTAGGTAGGTGGGCAGGGTAGGGAAGGAGGTGGGTAGGTAGGTGGGGAGGGTAGGGAAGGAGGTAGGTAGGTAGGTGGGGAGGGTAGGGAAGGAGGTAGGTGGGGAAGGAAAGAAGGGAGAAGGTGAAGGTAAATAAGGGTGATTTTTGTTATCTATATTTCTTCTTTATGTTTCTACTTACTTATTAAAGGACACACACACACACACAGACACACACACACACACACACACACACACAGACACACACACACACACACACACACACATAAAGACATACACAAGATGAAATAGACACACATTAGCACAAAATTAATCACACATGTTCAGATGAATTTAAACACACACACACACACACACACACACACACACACACACACACACACACACACACACACACACACACACACACACACACACAAAGACATACACAAGATGAAATAGACACACATTAGCATACAAAATTAATCACACACAGATGAATTAAAACACACACACACACACACACACACACACACACACACACACACATAATTTCTACTTCTATTTTTACTATAGTGAGGAAAGGGAAGGACAGGAAGGACAAGACAAGTGTGTAATAAGTCATACAGAAATGGCAGGACAAAACACACAGGGTAGGACAAATGAAAGGAGGAAAGGACAGGAAGGACAAGATAGATGTTTACAGGGTAGGATATGAGAGGACAGGTGTGTGTGTGTAGTGTATTAGACAGGACAGGTGTGTAGAGGGTAGAATAGGACAGGTGTGTAGGGAAGGAGAGGTGTGTGGTAGATGAACTAAAGGTGGTAATTATGGTAGTAGTGATGGGTGAGGTAGTGAGGTGGTAGTGGTGGTGGTGATGGGTGAGGTGGTGGTGGTAGTAGTAGTAGTGGTGGTGGTAGTGGTGGTGGTGATGGTGGTGTTAGTGGTGGTAGTAGTGGTGGTGGTAGTGGTGGTGGTGTTGGTGGTGGTAGTAGTAGTAGTGGTGGGTGAGGTGGTAGTGGTGGTGGTGGTGGTGTATGTATGTATATATGTATGTATGTATGTATGTATGTATGTACCTCACCTCTCTCACCCTGAAATAACCCACCAACCAGCCAGCCAGCCAACCCACCCAACCAGCCCACCCACCCATCCACCCACTGTCAGCTTGGTGACGTCACAACCACCCACCACAACCAATCACAACCTTCATCAACTCTACGGGTCGATTCCACAGTGGTATTTGTTTGTTAGCTTCCCAACTAACCACATGCACTTGTAAGGCTTCATTATTTTCCAAAAGCTGAGTATCTACATTCACAAAATCTATCCAACAGTTAGATAATGATGATCACTGTATAGTTTACTCACCAAATTCATTAAATAATTCACCCATAAGACATTTACACGGCTAACATTATTTCGTTTGCATGCTTACAAACCACTACGAATGACTGTGGAATCGATCCTTAGTCAATCATTTTTATGTTTACGACTCATGTAGCATATAACGTGTTAGTATTTTAATTAAACATAAATGAATAATATATACAGACTACATTTCAATGGGTCTTTACTAAGGGAAAGTAAGAACAACTATTTGTAGCACATTACCTATAACTATAACCCATATTTCTATTTATATTATTGTTAATTAAATTTTTTCTAGTTAATTTCATTTATTGTACGATAATTTACACAGATTCAGTGTATCATTATCGATCAAATTATTCACTATATTCATCTAAAAACATTAACAATCCGAATTAATCATGTCTCAGTAAAAAAAAATAAAAAATAAAAAATAAAAAAAATAAAATTGGTGAGTTTTGAAATGTGGGTGACGATAACCGTAGACTTTATCACACCCAACCATCATTACGCAACGTTAGGGACCCTATGATCTTGTATGAGAGTTGGTTGGTGGCTTCTGATTCCTCCTGACTATGCCACGAAACAAGCTCCTTCCATATAGGTGTGTGTGTTTCGTGGCAATGTTTGAAAGACTCGCTAACCTCCAATTTTCTGACTACATCGTGTGGGACCTGAACACACCCAACCATTATTACGTAACGTTAATGTTTATCTACTGCTTCGTTCCTTACCATATCCACTACTGCCAACACAACGATCTTAAACTACTACTTATAGGAAGACTAACTGACGGTGGGTTTGTTGGCTCGGGGGGTACATGCCCGTGAGCCAGTAGTCCCCTCGTCTGTTGCCTTCAAAGAAACAGATCTCACTATCACCCTGACTCCCATTTGGGGGGTCCGAGCATCTGCGCGGCTTCGGTCAACCAGACTCGGGACTGTTCGGCCAAACAGTCTGAGGAACTACAACAACAACAACAACAACAACAACTACTACTACTACTACTAATTCTCCTGGCTTCTTTTTAATTAATGCTTATTGGAGGACAGGGTAAGTGATAAGGAGCCATGGTAGGGTAGAAATAGAGTATGACAGGGTAGAGATAGAGTATGACAGGGTAGAGATGTTGCTGTGGTGAGGGAAAGGGAAGGGAGTTTGGAGAGGGGACAGACAACAGGTGTGATGAAGGAGCTGACAGACAGAACAACACAAAGAAAAATGTATTAAGGGCAGGTTATTTTGTCGGTGAATTTTAAAAAGTTTACTGATTCCTCCAGACTATGGGTCGATTCCACAGTGGTATTTGTTTGTTAGCTTCCCAACCAACCACACTTGTAAGGCTTCATTATTTTCCAAAAGCTGAGTATCCACATTCACAAAATCTATCCCACAGTTAGATAATGATGATCACTGTATAGTTTATTCACCAAATTCATAAAATAATTCACCCATAAGACATTTACAAGGCTAAGATTTTTTCGTTTGCATGCTTACAAACCACTGCGAACGACTGTAGATTCGACCCTATGCCACGAAACAGATCCCCCTAGCTCTTGGGACCATTGAAGGGTCGTCTGTTTTCTGGTATAGTTAGGAGGAATCAGTAGCCTTCCAATTTACCAACATGAGAACCTTCCCTTTACGAAACTGTGACATACTGTGATTCTTTAAGGACCCTATGATCGTGTATGAGAATTGGAGGCTTTTGATTGCTCCTGACTATGCTACGAAACACGTCCCTTCCCTATAGGTGTGTGTGTTTCGTGGCAATATTTGAAGGACTCATTTACCTCCAATTTTCTGACTACATCACAGGGTCCCTTAATTAAACCTACTGGCGAGGAATGACGCAGGTATTCTTGTTCATTTTTATAGAATTATGTTGGAAAAATCACCATAGCTGTCGGTTGGTAGTAAATATTTCCATGTTAAAAAATAAATCTGTCAATAGATAGAGAAGGATAGGATAAAGTACAGGAGATAGGCAGTAACAGGCTGGGGCAACATTTTAAGAGTATTATTTTTTCTTGAGATTATGTCAGTCACTCTTTCTCAGAATTAGTTGGCAATTTGTTTTGACTCGGAGGACCAGATGCATCCAAGACTAATATATGAAAAACAAATTATAAAATTGAGTAACAAATCATGGTCCTAGTTCTCAATTGGATACTACCATCTCTCTCTTCACTCACTCTCTCTACTCTCTCTACACTCACTCTACATCTCACTCACACTCTCTCACTACTCACACTCTATCTCACTCTCTCTCTCTCTCTAATTATATTGATGGATCCGCAATATGGAAAAAGGGATAAAAGTCTCAGTTAATCATATCACTGTAGATGCATCAATATTGAATTCTATTTTTGTGTATGACGTATTGTATTGGTGTATAATGTATTGTATTGTTGTATGAAGTATTGTATTGGTGTATGAAGTATTGTATTGTTGTATGAAGTATTGTATTGGTGTATGAAGTATTGTATTGGTGTATGAAGTATTGTATTGGTGTATGAAGTATTGTATTGGTGTATGAAGTATTGTATTGGTGTATGAAGTATTGTATTGTTGTATAATGTATTGTATTGATGGTTCTTTCTTCCAACCCAACTCAAACCCCTGAAACTACTAGTACTACCACCATCACCATAACTACTACCATCATCACTATAACTACTACCATCATCACCATCACCATTATAACCAACACCCCCACAACTACCAAAACCACAACACACACAACCACCACCACCACAACTACCACCATTACCACAACACACACACACACACAACTACCACCACCACCACCACCACTACAACCACCATTACCACAACACACACACACACTACCACCACCACACCCACCACCACCACAACCACCACCACACACACACCAATCACCACCACCACATCTACCAAAACCACAACACACACACAACTACCACCACAACCACTATTACCACAACACACACACCACCACCACAACCCACCATTACCACAACACACACACACACCCACCACAACCACCACCACCACCACAACCACCATTACCACAACACACACACACCCACCACAACCACCAAACCACAACCACAATACACACACACACACCACCACCTCCACCACCACAAAACACACACACAACCACCACAACACACACACACACACACACACCACCACAACCACCACCACAACCACCACCACCACCACCACCACAACCACCATTACCAAAACACACACACACCCACCACCACCACAACCACCACAACACACACACACACCACCACAACCACCACAACACACCACAACCACCACAACACACACACACACACACCACAACCACCTCAACCACAACACACACACCACCACAACCACCACAACACACACACACACACACCACCACCACAACACACACACACACACCACCACCACCACAACACACACACACACACACACACCACCACCACAACACGCACACACACACCACCACCACCACCACCACAACACACACACACACACCACCACAACCACCACAACACACACATACACACAACCACCACAACCACCACAACACACACCACCACAACCACCACAACACACACACACACAACCACCACCCACCACAACACACACACACACACCACCACAACCACAACCACAACGCACACACACACACACACACCACCACCACCACAACACACACACACACACACACACCACCCCGCCGCCTTTACGTCTGGTGTGTGTTGGCAAGTATTCTTCAGCGCATAATTTGATAGACTTTGAGGTGAGGCCCTGTCATACAACACACAATATATAGTAAGAGAAGGAAGAAGGTGGGAAGGGTCGGTAGGGAAGGAGGTATAGGTGGGGAAGGAAAGAAAGGAGGTAAGTGGGGAGGAAGGTATAGGGAAGGAGGTAGGTGGGGAAGGAAGGGGAGGAGGTAAGTTGGAAGGGTCGGTAGGGAAGGAGGTATAGGTGGGGGAAGGAAAGAAAGGAGGGGTAAGTGGGGAGGAAGGTGGGGAAGGTAAGTAGGAAGGAAGGGGAGGAGATAAGTGAAGAGGGTAGGTAGGGAAGGTAGGTAGGGAAGGAAGGAAAGGAAGTAAGTGGGGAGGAAGGTGGGGAAGGTAGGTAGGAAGGAAGGGGAGGAGGTAAGTGGGGAGGAAGGTGGGGAAGGAAGGTGGGGAAGGAAGGGGAGGAGGTAAGTGAGGAGGATAGGTAGGGAAGGTAGGTAGGGAAGGAAGGGAAGGAAGTAAGTGGGGAGGAAGGTGGGGAACGTAGGTAGGAAGGAAGGGAAGGAGGTAGGTGGGGAGGGTAGGTAAGGAACGTAGGTAGGAAGGAAGGGAAGGAGGTAGGTGGGGAGGGTAGGTAGGGAAGGTAGGAAGGAAGGAAGGGAAGGAGGTAGGTGGGGAGGGCAGGTAGTTAAGGTAGATGGGGAAGGAAAGAAAAGGAGGTAAGTGGGGAGGAAGGTATAGGGAAGGTAGGTAGGAAGGAAGGGGAGGAGGTAGGTAAGGAGGAAGGTATAGGGAAGGTAGATGGGGAAGGAAGGGGAGGAGGTAAGTGGGTAGGAAGGTAGGGAACGCAGGTAGGGAAGGAAGGGAAGGAGGTAGGTGGGGAGGGTAGGTAGTTAAGGTAGGTGGGGAAGAAAAGAAAAGGAGGTAAGTGGGGAGGAAGATAGGGAAGACAGGTGGGGAAGGAAGGGAAGGAGGTAGGTGGGGAGGGTAGGAAGTTAAGGTAGGTGGGGAAGAAAAGAAAAGGAGGTAAGTGGGAGGAAGGTAGGGAAGAAAGGTGGGGAAGGAAGGGGAGGAGGTAGGTAAGGAGGATAGGTATTGAAGGTAGGTAGGAAGGAAGGGAAGGAGGTAGGTAGGGAGGAAGGTAGGGAAGGAAGGTGGGAAGGAAAGGAAGCAGGTAAGTGGGGAGGAAGGTGGGGAAGGAAGGGAAGGAGGTAGGTGGGGAGGGTAGGTAGTTAAGGTAGATGGGGAAGGAAAGAAAAGAAGGTAATAGGGAGGAAGGTGGGGAAGGAAGGGAAGGAGGTAGGTAGGGAAGGAAGGGTAGGAAGTAGGTGGGGAGGATGGTGGGGAAGGAAGGGAAGGAGGTAGGTGGGGGTAGGAAGGGTAGGTAGGGAAGGAGGTAGGTGAGAAAGAATAATTATCTCCTTCGTCATTCTTCCCTTCAGTCTCAGTTATTCCTTTTTCATATATCCTTCATCTTTTACCAGGAAACATACAGTGTGTGTGTGTGTGTGTGTGTGTGTGTGTGTGTGTGTGTGTGTGTGTGTGTGTGTGAAAAAGAGAGGGAAAGAGATAGGCAGACAATGGGGATTAGTGTGTATGTGTGCGTGTGTGTGTGTGTGTGTGAGAGAGAGAGAGAGAGAGAGAGAGAGAGAGAGAGAAAGAGAGAGAGAGAGACGAGAGAGAGAAGAGAGAGCGAGAGAGAGAGAGAAGAGAGAGAGAGGAGATAGATTAGATAGAGAGAGAGAGAGAGAGAGAGAGAGAGAGAAGAGAGAGAGAGAAAGAGAGAGAGAGAAAGAGAGAGAGAGAGAGAGAGGGGGGGGAGAGTGTGTGTGTGTGTGTGTGTGTGTGTACATCTCAGTAAAACGTGTGTGTGTGTGTACATCTCAGTAAAACCATCATCATCATCATCATCATCATCATCATCATCATCATCATCATCATCATCATCATCATCAGGTCTCATCATCGTGATACGTAGAGAGGACATGATGCAGTCTTGGTTTTAGCCCCTCCTAAATCACGGCACTGTCCCTTTAAAAGCCCTATATCTACCCACATACACCAAGCTGCTGCCAGACCCCTTACCTCATGACTGCTTGCCTGCCTCACTGCCTGCCTGCCTGTCTGTCTGTCTGTCTGTCTACCCACCTGCCCGACTCCTTTTTGCCTGCCTGTCTGCCTCACTGCCTGCCTGCCTGCCTGCCTACCCACCTGCCTGACTGCTTTTTGCCTGCCTGTCTGCCTCACTGCCTGCCTGCCTGTCTGTCTGTCTGTCTACCCACCTGCCTGACTCCTTTTTGCCTGCCTGTCTGCCTCACTGCCTGCCTGCCTGCCTGCCTGTCTGTCTACCCACCTGCCCGACTCCTTTTTGCCTGCCTGTCTGCCTCACTGCCTGCCTGTCTGTCTGTCTGTCTACCCACCTGCCCGACTCCTTTTTGCCTTCCTGCCTGCCTGCCTACCCACCTGCCTGACTGCTTTTTGCCTGCCTGTCTGCCCTGCTACCCACCTGCCTAAACTGCCCACCTGACTACCTACCTACCTACCTACCTATTGGCCTGAAATATCTTCCAGTAAGAGCTAGTCTTTATGTGTGTATAATTGATCGATCGTGGCATGCCTACA
>JAWQEG010001979.1:5000-83769 GCA_033782935.1 Petrolisthes cinctipes | reverse complement strand
TTCTACAGTGCATACGGTACATTTTTGTGATGTTTTTACTCTTTTATATCAATACTCTACTCACTCTTTTCTATATGGATCTATAGACTACGGTACCAAAGAGGTGAAGCACACACCATGGGACTGAATCACTGAAGCACAAGGCAATTACGAGGCGCCACATGTGCGTCAGCCGAGCCTTGTGGTGTTAACTGACCCGACACTTCCCTCTTGCTTTGGGGAAAAGAAGAGAGAGTTGGGAAAAATTTGCTTAACCTTTTAGCCACGGGTCTTAGATGGCTTCCTTTGCCTCCTTATCCTCTTCCCTCCATTTCTCTTCCCTCTATCGTCTCTCTCCTTCTATTTCTCTCTCATTTTTTTCCTCTAATTATTTATCTATCATTTAATCCATCTTTCTCAATCTCTATTCTTTTTCATCTACCGATATCTTTCCATCCATTTATCTATCTAACCATATTTCCCCTGTATCCATCCATCCATATATGCTGTATACTGTATATATACCGTATTATATATGTATAATATTCTGTATATCCAATATATAATTATGCATCGATTTATCTATCTATCTACTTCTTTCCTCCATCTAACTGTATTTTCCTATTTTCCCTATTTCTACCTTCCTTTCCCCTGTTTCTTTATGTATCTATTTCATTCCACCATCTCTTCATTTCAGTCTATCTTCTCTCCTCTTTTCTCCTTATATTCTTCTCCTATCCCACCTCCCTCTCTCTTATTCCTTTTCCCTATCTTTTCTTCGACCATCATCATCACCACTCTTTCATATTTCCTTCTCTCTCTTCTTTTATTTACTTCTGACCATCCATCTCTCCCTCTTCCCTCCATCCTTCCTTCCTTCTTCCCTCAACATTATTCTACAAATATTCATCTCCTTTATCTTTTAACCTTCCTCTTTCACCTTCTCTCCTTCCCACTTTCCTTCCTCCTTTGCTCATTTTGTATTCTCCACCCACCCTCTTTTCCGTCTCTCTCCCTCCCTACCTCCATTCATTCTTTCTCGTTTCCTTTCCTTTCTTCCGTCCTTCCTTCCTTCTTCCTTCCGCCTATCATCTCTCTCTCTCTCTCTCTCTCTCTCTCTCTCTCTCTCTCTCTCTCTCTCTCTCTCTCTCTCTCTCTCTCTTCTCTCTCTCTCTCTCTCTCTCTCTCTCTCTCTCTCTCTCTCTCCACCGTACTCCTTTTTCCCTACCTCCCTCTCATACTTCCTCCACTCCCTCTATCTCTCATATTTCCTCATCCTCTCTCCCTCCGTTCCTCGTTCCCTATAACCCAGCGGACGTATACCTACCTACCCTCCTGCCAGCCAGCCAGCCAAGGAGCGAGGCCTGCAGTGATTTCAGCCCCATACCAGCTGTGATGTGAGAGGGGGCAGATGAGGTAGGTGGCCGGGGTGAAATTACTTCCCATACAGGACTTAGGGCAGACAGACAGACGGTGGATGGATGGATGTTCGTTCGCTTTACTGTACATATTATTTATTCACTTTACATGCTCCAGGGGGAAGAAGAAGAGGGGATGGGGGGAGGGGGGGGGGGGTCATTTCTCCCTCCTTCCTCTTCCTCGTTGTCTTCTTCCTTATTTTTTCTATTTCTATCCTAGTCCCCATCTTCTTCCTAGAGCAACATATATCAATTATTTCTATTCACATTACTCCTGTCTTTATTCTTCCTCTTATTTCCTCTCCTCATTAACTTCATTCTCTCTCTCTCTCTCTCTCTCTCTCTCTCCCTCTCTCTCTCTCTCTCTCTCTCTCTCTCTCTCTCTCTCTCTCTCTCTCTCATTCCAGGTCCACCACAGCAGGCAGGCTTCCTCCTTCAACCAAAACACTTAAATCCCCGACACCTGATCCCTCATTAAGGCTCTTGGTTGGTTCCTCGTAGCATCCCAGTTCTCCCTCGTCTGTAGCAGCAACGGGTATATATAAGCCTAATTAAAAGGTCCAGTTAGTTAGTTAGTGTGCTTATAGTTGGTGTTGGTTGGTTGGTTAGGCCTCATGTGTTTCGCGTCCACTTCTCTTCTATAGTCTAGCCTGTCTGGGCCTGGTGGTGGTGTGTTGAGGTTATAGTTCTGTACTGGCTGTTTTGTTTGTTTGTCTGTCTGTCTGGGAAATAAAGTGAATGTTATCTAGAGGACACACGTGGGGATCAAGAGGTGAAAAAAGAGGAGGAAGAGGAGGGGGTGGAGGGGGTGGAGGGGGTGGTGGAGGAGGAGGAGGAGAAGTAAGAAGATGATGAGTAAGAGTAGGAAGGGTAGGAGGAGGAAGAGGAAAAGGAGGAGGAGGAAGAGGAAAAGGAGTAGGAGGGGGAGGAAATGGAAGAGAAGGAAGAGTAAGGGAATAAGAGTAGGAAGAAGAGTAGGAGGAAGAGGAGGAGGATGAAGGAAGATTCACACAAGTTTGAGGGATTGGAAAAGAGGTAGCCTATATGGAATGGAGAGTTGGTTGAAGGAAGGACTTGTTACTGGCAAGAGGGAAGAGGCGAAGGGTAACCAACAACACAGAGAAAGAGGGACAGGGAAGGGAGGAAAGGTGTGGATTGGATTAGATCATTGGAGGACCTTATACGGAAAAGAGACGAGAAGTATCAGAAAAATGGCACAGATTGAAAGAGGGGAGAGAGGAAGGGATGAGAACAAAAATTAGAAGAGAAGGAACAAGAATAAAAGAATGGACGGAGAAGAAGGAGGAGGAAGGGAGGGAAGGACGAGAACAAAAATTAAAAGAGAAGGTACAAGAAGAAAAGAAGGGACGGGAGAAGGAGGAAGAGGAAGGGACGGACGAAAACAAAAATTGTAAGAGAAAGAACAAAAATAAAAGAAGGGACAGAGAAGGAGGAGGAAGGGACGGAGAAGGAGGAATAAGGGATGGACGAGAATAAAAATTAAAAGAGAAAGACCAAAAATAAAAGATGGGACAGAGAAGGAGGAGGAAGAGGAGGAGGAAGGAGGAAGTGATTGCTAGAGGGCATAAGAGTGAACGAACACTAGAACAGGACAGGATAAGGATCACAACACTGAAGGAAGGAAGGAAGGATGGACAGGGCAGACATTCCCCTTATCTGGTGTCAAGCCTATACCTTAGCGTCCACCAGACTCATTTGCATATACGGTATCTGTTAGGGGCCGTCGATAGTACCCGAGATAAGAGGGTCAACGTATACTTTTTTCTTTAATAATTATACGTGGTTAAAGGAGGTGGGGTGGGTCGGGTTACCTTACCTATATATACCTTACCTATCCGTTTGCCTCTCTGCCAACCTGCCTGCCTGCCTGCCTGCCTGCCTGCCTTCCTATAAATATTTACCTACCATCCTACCTTCCACTCTCTCTCTCTCTCTCTCTCTCTCTCTCTCTCTCTCTCTCTCTCTCTCTCTCTCTCCTCTCTCTCTCTCTCTCTCTCTCTCTCGTCTCTCTCTCTCTCTCTCTCTCTCTCTCTCTCTCTCTCTCTCTCTCTCTCTCTCTCTCTCTCTCTCCTTCCTTTATTTACTCTTTCTGCTTATCTACGGTACTTTGTTCTCCCCTCTACCTTTCCATCTCACTATAACAATGCCCACTTCCTCATTACTTCCTTTCATAATCCTCTCCATATTTTAACCTCCCTCCTCACATTTCTTTTCCCCATCCCTCATAATTTCCTTCCGTCTATACATATATTATATTTCCTTCCTTCCTTCCTTGTCTTCCTTCTTTCCCTACCTCCTTCATCCCCCCCTCTTTTCAACCAGACAACATAAGGCAACCACCTCTCCTACCTACCTCCCCCATCCCCCAACCTCTCCTACCTCCCTCCCCCCATCACCCCACCTCTCCTACCTACCTCCCCCATCACCCCACCTCTCCTACCTACCTACCTACCTGCCCCCATCTCCCCACCATCTCCTACCTACCTCCCTCCCCCATCACCCCACTTCTCCTACCTACCTCACCCCATCACCCCACCTCTCCTACCTACCTACCTACCTCCCCCATCACCCCACCTCTCCTACCTACCTACCTCCCCCATCACCCCACCTCCCCTACCTACCTGTTTCCCCCACATCTCCCCACCTCTCCTACCTACCTACCTCCCCCCATCACCCCACCTCTCCTACCTACCTACCTACCTCCCCCCATCTCCCACCTCCCCTACCTACCTACCCACCCTCCATCACCCCAAGAAAGAGGAAATCATATACGTACTCAACTCTTACACGCTTGACTAAATTACTTCACCGATTATCGCCCCATCGATTAGTTAGCGTTCAGTTGCGTTTCACTCTTCCTTAATTCAACACGCCGGGAAACATCTGGCACTCCTATAGGCTATACTTATTTTTACATCATAGAAATCTGAGAACAAAAAATCCATGAATGAAGTAGAGAAAAGATTACGATATCTCCAGTCAGTGATGGATCAAGTTGCAAAGTTTCTCCTTCATATATTATAACTATACATATTTTGCTATACTCTACAAATTTAGCATTAGGTCAGGGAGGGCTTAGTTTTCTATAAATTATAAAAAATTCTCTCCTTCATATATATAACTAGATATATTGCGAAACTCTACAAATTTAGCAATAGGTCAGGGATGGTTTAAGTTTTCTATAGATTATAAAAAATTCTCTCTTTCATAGTAGTAGCCTAACCACGTGTTTGACTATACCCTGTTAATACTGCAATAGGTCAGGGATGGCTTGGCAATCAATAGACAATCTAGAAATTTAATGAATGTCTCTTGTTACGACACCCTGGAGGCCGTGTTTAAGTTTTAATTAGGAATATTCAAAGGTCCTCGCACGTTGTTTTAAGAGGGGAACGTGAATGACATATCACCCAGAATGTTGACACACTTCCTAAGGGGGCATAATAATCTCTTGTGGTCAAATTTAAGTGTTACCGATTCCTCCAAACTATCCCACGAAACAGTAACACTTAGTAACAATGATGAGATCGACCGTTTCCAGGCATAGTTTGGAGGAACCATGCAGAAGCCACCAACTATAGAGAGATTCCCCTTCAGCTTCTTGTACACGTGTTGTTCTATTTTAAAAGGCATAACATATTTCGTGTGCACGCTAATTAGTCTACATTCTAATTAGTGGTTGTTATCTTGGCCTGTGTTGCTGTTACAGTGGTGACATATCAACCTAAAAGGGCGACACACACGGTCCTTACGCCACTCCTCTTCTGAAGGCATCCATTAGTTTGTCCTCTAATTAGTCACATCTCCGGCTGCATGCATACCGGCGTCGTTATTGTCAGTGGTTGTATGTCAGGTCAGCCACTCACAATAAGACGCTATAAAACTATCACTGAAGACTTAACATTTCATAACTTGTAACTAATTTACATGTCTCTCTCTCTACCCAGCCAATTAGTTTTCCCAGACTACGTGCTCAAGATTAGATCTTCTGAATAACTTCTACATACTGACTGAGCGTCTTGAAAACTATGTACTCTGAATATTGTTTATGCAAATATAGTTACACTGAGGAACTAATTTATCAAAACACATATTGTGACAGACGCCACGTGTGTGTTTCCTGAGCCTTAGTGTGTGGGTAGTTCTCGTTGGGTATAGGCTACTCAGAAGGTGATTAAAATTGAATATAGATATTAACTAATTGGAGGCTGGTGGGTCCTTCAAAGTAGAGTAGGGAAAAGTCTTGCACATTTTGGCTGGTGTTTTGTTGCTTAGTTAAGAGTCACCAAAGTCGCCGGCCAAAATAATAGATCTCCTCAAGAATATTTTAATTTAGATTTCCCGTATGTTCCTAGTTTATGCTTGTATATATAAGTGCATAGACAACACATCTGACAGGTTACAGGAAATAAGTTCTATAAAGATCAGACACTGAAACTCGACTTAAATATTTGTGTATGTTGTAAAATTTTACCGCAGATTATATAGTTCAACTTTCCAGTCCTCGTTAATTACACATTCTCTTATCAGCTTGCATATTTTCACCCATGAATTTCAATGCCACTAAAGGAATTATCCCGCACATTAAATTAAGAAGAAAACCAGTAACAATCTGATGGTAAATTATATAAACAAACCCATATTAACCCACATCTACCCACATCTACCCACACACACCCACATTGACTCATCATGGGCGTAGAGACAACCCCCTGTACGACCATGATGGGGAAGGGGGAAGTGGGGGTGAAGGGGAGGGGGGTGAAGGGAAGTGAAGGGGAGGATGATGAAGGGAAGGAGGGTGGATGGGGAGGGGGTGAAGCGGAGGGGGGTGAAGGGAAGGGGGGTGAAGGGAAGGGAAGGGGAGGAGGAGGAAGGAAAAGCGGGAGTGGCCGGAAGGAGTGGGCGAGGAGCTAGGGCATGGGTGTGGTTAGGACGAACTGACTAGGTGAGGGCGTGGGATGAGAAGGGGAAACGAGGTATAGGTTAGCGAGAAGGGGGCGAGTTGGAGAGGGGTATAGTGGGGATAGTAGTGGGTGTAGTGGCGATAATGGGAGTAGTAGAGGGAGGTAGTGAAAGAATGTGATGTTGCCTGAGAAAGAATATTGGGGATAGTAGTGGGTGTAATGTCGATAATGGGAGTAGTAGAGGGAGGTAGTGAGAGAATGTGATGTTGCCTGAGAAAGAATAGTGGTAGTGTGGGATTGGGAGTTAGAGGGATGGAGATAGAGTGGAGGTAGTGTGGGTTGATGAAATGTTGCATAGGATTGTGAGTAATTGGTGAGTATAGGGTTGATGAGTGAGTGGGATTGAGGAGTGGGAGTGAGGGAGTGGAAAGTGAAATGATGATGATGAGTGGAGGAGAAAAGAGTTAGAGGGAGATAGGGAAGAGACAAGTTGCTGTGAATGGGTTAGTGAGGGCGTGAAATAGCCTAACATACGAATAAATAATAGAGAATGAAGGCTTATAGGAGGGAGGTGGGGAGTGTGGGAGAGACATGAAGAATGTGCATGGGAAGTGAGGTGAAGAGTGTGGAGAGTGAGATGAGGAGTGTGGGGAGAGAAATGAGGAGTGTGGAGAGAGAAATGAGGAGTGTGGAGAGGGAGATGAGAAGTGTGTACATGGGGAGGGAGGTTAAAGGCAGGAGTGGAGAGGCCGAACGTGTATGTGTGTAATATATATATATATATATATATATATATATATATATATATATATGCAGGTATGTCTGTATGTATGTATGTATGAATGCATGTGTGTACCACTGTATGCAAGCGCGTGCACGCATGCGCAACCAGTCATAAACATAAGCAACTCCCTGCCCCTATCTGATCCAGCCCTCATTTACATACCCAAGGCAGCCTGCAGCAAGAGAGAGAGAGAGAGTCTGATGCGTAGTAGAAGAGAGAGAGAGAGAGAGAGAGAGAGAGAGAGAGAGAGAGAGAGGAACAAACTTATTCTCAACCTCTCGCACATGATCTACACACATAAAATATTTTACTCTGGTCCATTATTCTTCTGACCCACCAAATCTGTCTAAACTCTTATACACTTATGAAATGTATGGCGTTGGATGTATGAGTCTGGAGGAGCGATTTACATGTCTGAACTCTGAGGAACCAAGCATTATCCACGCACGAGCGAACTGATTGTAATCAATGCGCTCGTGCACGGATAATGCTTCGTTATTTGATGCACGTGTTATCCCCCATGCATAGAGAGAGTTAACAAATTGCTCTCTAACCCAAACCATGGAGACCTAGCCAAAGCATTACGATTAACCATTTGATGTCCAGGGTTTTGCCCATAAAATAACGAGTAATGCTAAAGATGATAATAACAATAATTATAAAAACAATAACAAAAACTATAATGATAATGATGATTATGATAATAATAATAATAATAATAATAATAATAATAATAATAATAATAAAAATAACAACAATAATAATAATAATAATAATAATAATAATAATGATAATGATAATGATAATAATAATAATAATAACAATAATAATAATAATAATAATAATAATAATAATAATAATAAAAATAAAAATAATAATAATAATAATAATAATAATAATAAAAATAATAATATATATATATATATATATATATATATATATATATATATATATATATATATATATATATATATATATATATATATATATATATATATATATATATATATATATATATATATATATATATATATATATATATATATAATTTTCTTAACATACAATATTCAGTAGTGGGTCGTGATACAAGTTACATGACAACCCTGCCAAGAGTAATAATGTTAATCGAGTTCATCTTTAATCCTGAGTGCTATATATGTACACATGCTCGTTGGAATAATATAATCGTCCGAGGTTCATCAGAATAGCCTACACTAATAACTAAGAACAACGGCACTCACAGGATTAACTAAAGAGTACAATGACACAGACAGACAAGCCACCTATTTCACCGTCCCGTCGGCCCCCTCTCTCCCTTCCTCCAGTCCTTCCCATCTTTACGTCTAATCAAGCCAAATGGACTGGACGCTTTCCTTTGGTCCGGGCGAGTGTCACATAAAATCCAGCCTGATCTACGAACGCGGCTGATCACAAGAACCTCGTTTCGATAAGCAGGCAGGGGCGAGGGTGGACGGGTGCCAAGTGTTGCTGCTGCTGTTGTTGTTGCTGCTACTACTACTACCCTCTCTTGCTCAACCAACTCCCGTGCCCTTAGCCCTCTGTAGGTAATAATAAGATAAGGTGCTGTTGAACTATACCACGCCCTGACCACACCCACGACAACACAAACCCAACCAACAACACCCCCATACTTTAAACCCCACGCCCACTATATCACGTCCACTACATCACGCCCACGACAACAACAACACACTACAAAATTACCATCATCACCATCACCATCACCATCACAATCACCATCACCATCACCATCACCATCACCATCATCATCATCATCATCATCACCATCACCATCATCATCATCATCATCATCACCATCATCACCATCATCATCAATATCACCATCATCACCATCATCATCATCATCACCATCATCATCATCATCATTATCACCATCATCATCATCATCATCATCATAATATTACCACAGTGTCCGAACCGTATCCCCCCCCCTACAGTCCCCACCCCACCACACATACACCCACACAGTCCTACCTCCAACACACCACGTCACACCATACACCACACACCACAGCTACAAAATACCAAACCACATCACACCACACCAAACCATAATGCCACACCACACATGCACTCACTACACAACCTATCTTCATCATCATTACCTCTCTACACCTCTTTCCTTCATCATCCTTACCTCTCTACACCTCTTTCCTTCATCATCCTTACCTCTCTACATGCACCTCTTTCCTTCATCATCCTTACCTCTTTACACCTCTTTCCTTCATCATCCTTACCTCTCTACATGCACCTCTTTCCTTCATCATCCTTACCTCTCTACACCTCTCTCTTTCCTTCATCATCCTTACCTCTCTACACCTCTCTCTTTCCTTCATCATCCTTACCTCTCTACATGCACCTCTTTCCTTCATCATCCTTACCTCTCTACACCTCTCTCTTTCCTTCATCATCCTTACTTCTCTACACCTCTCTCTTTCCTTCATCATCCTTACCTCTCTACATGCACCTCTTTCCTTCATCATCCTTACCTCTTTACACCTCTTTCCTTCATCATCCTTACCTCTCTACACCTCTCTCTTTCCTTCATCCTTCTTTCTCCACCAGACTTTCCTACACATCAAATCGGCATCAATACCTATCCCTACCTAAACCCACTCAGCTCATCCTCACCTCTACCTATATAATACCCTCACACTCTCTCCTTCATCCCTTTATCTCCAGTCTATTTTTTTTTTTCTTCGCAGTCTATCCTCAACAGTAAGCACCACCCATTCCCTCCTCTATCCCTACCAGTTCCACGCCCTTCATCCCTTATCAGCCTAGCCTCTTCCTATCCTCCCCTCCCCTCCTCCCCTTCCCCCACCACGAGACAAGCCCGCCCCAATCACTCGCTACCTGATGGAAAAAAAAGTTATGCATAAATAGAGTCGAGGCAAAAACAGGGGCGGGTGGACATGGGTGAGGGTTAGAGTGGGGGATTAGGAGGGGGTGGGAGTGAGGGTTTAGGTGGGGGTGGGGATGGGAGTGAGGGTTTAGGAGGGTGTGGGGGTGTGGGTTGAGACATGGGTGAGGGTTGGATCAGGGTGGTAGTGGGGGTGTGAGTGGAGGGTTTAGGTGGGAGTGGGGGTTTAGGTGGGAGTGAGGGTTTAGGTTAGGGTGGGGGTGGGAGTGAGGTTTAGGAGGGTGTGGGGGTGTGGGTTGAGACATGGGTGAGGGTTGGATCGGGGTAGTAGTGGGGGTGTGAGTGGGGGTTTAGGTGGGAGTAGGGGTTTAGGTGGGAGTGTGGGTGGAGGATGAATTGGGGGTGTGAGTGGAAGTGTAGGTGGGGATGGGGGTAGAGGTTGAAGTGGGGGTTGGGTTGGAGACATGGTGAGGGTTGGAGTGGGGGTAGAGGCTTGATGGGGGTTGTGTATTCAGTTGGGGAGAGGGGGGGGTATGGATAGAATAAGGGTAGAATTAAGGTTAATGGTTAGGGAAAGGTGTAAGTAAGGTTAGGAGTAGGGATGAGAATAGAGGTTGAGGTTGTTTAGGGTAGGGACAGGAGTATAGGGGTATGGATAGGGGTAATTTAGGGCGGTGGTAAGGAGAGTAAGGGAAGACGTAAGGAATGTGGTAAGGCAAGAACTGAAGTATAGGTAGGTGTAGAAGCTATGCAGGTGTAGAGACAGATATCAGAAATTTGAGGGGTGGGGTTGGGAGTAGAGATATAGCAAGGGTTAAATTTAGGCAGAAGAAAGAATTTGGGCAGGCTTAGGGGCAAGACCACGGGCAAGGGCAAGAGTAGAACCAGAGGCACAAACAAAAAACAGGGTGTAGGGTATGGGGGCGGGGGGCAGGGGGGTACTAGAAGATAAAAACTGACCCCTGCATCCGGTCTAACTCCCTCCCACCCTCGGCACTGGGCACTGTCACACCTCAGGCACTAGACACACGCAAGTCTGAGGAGCTTAGGCATTCGTGTACCCACCCAGTCTTTTAGTTTGATACAGCCTTATTCTGAGCCTCTTATAGCAATCTGGTTCTAATCTGCTTACCAGTCGTATAGTCTCAATCTTATTTTGGGCCACTTAGCAGTCGTGTACTTAGTCTTTTTTTGAACTATTTAGCAGTCGTGTACACTGTCTTATTGTGAGGGGTATAGAAGTCATTTACCTAGTCTTATTTTGAGACGTTTAAAAGTCATTTATTTTGTTTTATTTTGAGTCGTTTAGCGGTCGTGGTTCCAATTTTATTTATAAGGGGTTTAACAGTCGTTTTACAGCAGTCGTCTTCAAGTGTTCGGGTAATGACTAGTGGCCCCTCATCTTTTCTTCGCTAGGTATCCGGGTGCATGTTTTGTACCCGAGTTTGCTTTATAGTGAAATTAGGAGATACAAAACACAGACGACAGTAATAACCGGCAGAGGATTTTGGGAGAGTTTGAAAGAATCCCCCGAACACCTGGAGGAGACTATATAAAAACGGCTGTAGAAAATTTCGGGGAATTCCACCTGTGCCTCAACAAAACAAATCCCTTAAGAAGACATTGAGGTAGTCTGTATATTGGCCCTGGTTGGACGATTCAGTAGCATTTGTTTTGCTAGCTATAATTATCTTTCATTACATCTCCCCCAGGTTTACTAGACATATGTATGACCTTTATCTTATGTTAAGGTTAAAGATAAGAGCTACCAGGTGCTTATCAACATACGTGTTTGAACCGTGGCGAAAGTATATGATGCTCATTGGATCATTTCAGTTACTAAGGACCGTTCAGCCAGAGAGAGAGAGAGAGTAAGATGCAGGTGCAGACTGTAGTTCCAAGATGACTTTCGTTCCTGTCCTGTCTGCTTTATTAATGGAACCTGACGAGACTATTTATCACATTATGAATACTTAAGGAGGAGGAGGTACAATGCTGGTAAATCTGGAACAACCGATTCCTCCAAACTTTTCCAAGCAACAGGCCACCATTATCTTTATTCATCTGCTGGTCCTGTTTCCTGACATACTTTGGAGGAATCAAGGTGCTCTAATGTATCAAAAGTATATTACCCTCTCAACCAGGATGTCTTATGAATAGTTTAACGTTAAGTGTTACAGACGCTACCATCTGGTCTACCAAAATAAAAATCAACTCAGAAGGGACAGAGAAAATAAGCATCATTTTCAGTAAGCATTAGGGTGTGTTTGTTTGTATGTGTATGTGAGTGTGTGTTTCTGCCTGTATCATTGAGTGTCTTGACGTTTGAGTGCGTACGTCTGAATGTGAAAGTGAGTGTGCTTGTGTGTAATTTTTTATTTTTTTTTTTTTTTTTTTTTTTACATCTAGGGGTACAAACAAACAAAAAAAGATCCCACGCAGGAAAAAAAAAATAAAATAAAACAGGATCACGACGATACGAGAGTTATATTTACAGAACACTAATACAAAGCAACAGTTTCTAATGCAAAGGAAGGGAAGAACTGCGAGCCCAACGTCACCTGCAGTAAACATGCTATAATATAATAGTCGAGGGAGGTGGTGGTGGCTCATGAACCCAACCCAAGCTGCCCACCACCACTAAAGGTCCCTCATAATTATTATTAACTTATACCAGCGTCACCTCCTTCCATCTACGCAAACCGGTTCCTGGAGGCTGATCAGAGGATAGTTATATACAGTATATACACAGATAACAAAGGAGGACTCGTTACAATAAATTCTGTATCGATTTCAAATGAGAATAAGTCCGTATCTATCACTCGTGCAGTAAGAGAAAATTTTCGAGTATTAGGAGATCACTTCACGATTCATATATTCCATTTATAATCAACAGTGTATTAAGAGGAAATCTCCCAGGTGTATAAGTTCATCTCACTCAATTTTTATCCAGTTTTTTTTTTTTTTTTTTTTTTTTCATGCCATTTATGCTGAGTTTGGGCAGATGGCAGGAGAGAGTGGCAGGTAGGAGTGTGGGTTTCCTGAGGCGAGACTGCTACTTGCTCAAACCCTGGCAATTGTGCGTGTGTTTTTTATTGTTGTGTGTTTGTGTGCATGTGTCTGTGTATCTGAGTCTGTGTGTGGCTGTGTGTGTGTGTGTGTATGTGTGTGTGTGTGTGTGTGTGTGTGTTAGGTATACGTGTACGTGTGTGTGCGTGTAAGTTATGTTTTTATTGTTGTGTGTTTGTGTGTTTGTGTCTGTGTATCTGAGTCTGTATACGTGTGTGTGTGTGTGTGCGTTAGGTATACGTGTACGTGTGTGTGCGTGTTAGTTATGTGCGTGTGGAGCGAGGAAACCCACCACACACAACACACGTAGGACATCAGGGGTCGAAAGTCACCCGATAAGGAGAAAGGAATGTTGAAATTAGAGGACTTGTGTGTGGGTGAGGGAGGTGGCCAATACTAGCAGTCAGGGGTGATGATAATAATAATAATAATAATAATGGAAGGAGGTTTTTATAGATGGAGTACCTGCCAACCAGTCAGGGATATTGCAAGGAGGGAATGTAGTTAGGAGTGAGACAGCCAGTGATGTTGTAAATGGGAGGCTAAAAAAACTACGTTGTTCTTAAATATGCTCACATACATACATATTGTTTTGGAAGCTTCTTATCTTTCATTACATCCCCAGGTTTACTAGATATATATATGACCTTTATCTTATTTTAATGTTAAAGATAAGAGCTACCACACATACACACACACACACATACAGACAGACATACATAGATGCAAGGAGAGAGAGAGAGAGAGAGAGAGAGAGAGAGAGAGAGAGAGAGAGAGAGAGAGAGAGAGAGAGAGAGAGAGAGAGAGAGAGAGAGAGAGAGAGAGAGAGAAAGACAATAAACTTACATCAAACCCAGTCAAAAATATATATAAACTCACTCTTACTAAACAGACAACAATAAATCTTGCTAAAACAGTAAGAATAAAAAAACGTACATAAGTCAACATTCAACAACAGCATCCAATCAAAAATCAAAATCAAAAGAATAAAAAACACAATACAAAAAAAAAAAAATCAAGTTAATCATGCAAAAAAAAAAAAAAAAAAAAAAAAAAATCAACACCCACAAAAAAAAAAAAAAATTTTGTCCCGTATAATTTCATCCCAATTTAATTTTCCGGCACAATGAGGGCAGACGTGATGTGATCAGACAAAACGGCCGAGCAAGGACAAAAAAATCATCATCATCATCATCTAGACCCCAGTTCATGTCCAGGTAAACAAAAAACGAGACAATAAAAGAGTAACGAGGCCTAAATACCTCAAAGAAAAGATGAACGCATTATATATATAAATACGTATACATACACACACACACACACACACACACACACACACACACACACAGGTAAGTTTCATGTATCACTTCCTCTATGTATATGAAGAAATATTGTCAAGGTTGGATATTTGGTTTTAGGCCTGGTGAAATTATCTGCCACTTTTTTGTCTGGAACTCCGGAGTGACTATTTTGAAGTTATGATTACTATGAATAAAAAGGTTCAAGCAAGTATGTTTTAAGGGTATAATTATTTACTAAGAAAAAATTAAAAGCGAAAGTATGATGAATAAATGTGACGAAACCTATACTGAATGTGATGTTAAATGTGATGAGAAAAGAAATGTTGGCAATAAAACCTTACCAGCAGAGTCGTACCAACAGAGTAATCATTGTTTAGTACGGGACTGAGTGAGGCTGGAGTCGGGGCATTGGTCGGGCAGGAGATGGTCGGGCCACCTGTCACAACAGAGAGACAGTTAGGTTGGTACACACACACACACACACACACACACTTGGACAAATGTTAACACAGCCATAATGTTAATATTTAAGGGAATGCCAAGTCGAGGAAGAACCACCAGGTGAGATTTTAATGCGCCGTAAAGCATGATCACTATATATTTTATCTAGTAGTCTACCATCAACACGAAATATATTTATCAGTACAGTAATTATAATAATGCAATATGCCATTATCCTCTATCGGTAAAATAATAACCATATTACAGCCTTGTGCAATTACGTAATATTGCTGCGAGTATATAGGATATATCATGAATTTATATTAGAAAAGCAACCGTATAATTATGATCAAGCCAACACTTCAAATCTTTCTTAATATAATAATCACCAGATACAATATCTAACTGAGGAGAAAACTTAGTAAGACCTCATTAGGGAAAGGATCTGGTTGCAGCGACAGAAGCCTTACACTAAGCACAACCACCACCACCACCACCAGCCTGGCCAGCTTCCCGGCACCCAACCAAACCTTTTCCTCCTTTCCTACCTTCCGTCACGGCACACCTGCACTCCTTCCTCACACCTGAACTCCCTCCTCACACCTGCACACCATCAGTCGACAAGCCTATGCCTGCCCCGCTAATGCCAGACACAATGACGGTGAGGAAAGTGGCTTGTGTTTCCCATGGTGTTTCCGGCCTCACACCTCTCCTTTGATGCCCCCTCTTCTTGCCTTCCTCCCTACCAACCTTCATTTGCACTGGCCTCTCAATCCCCCTCCACCACCGCCACAATGAGGAAGTCGTTGCGTTAGTGCGAAAGAGAGGAACAGATTGGGTCGAGGGGGACAATTTTGGTGGAAGGGGATGTTAGTTGTGGTGGAGTGGGAGAGCAGTGTGGTGGAGGGGGATACTTGGGGTGGAGGGGGAGAGCAGTGTGGTGGAGGGGGATACTTGGGGTGGAGGGGGAGAGCAGTGTGGTGGAGGGGGATACTTGGGGTGGAGGGGGAGAGCAGTGTGGTGGAGGGGGATACTTGGGGTGGAGGGGGAGAGCAGTGTGGTTAAGGGGGATACTTGGGGTGGAGGGGGAGAGCAGTGTGGTGGAGGAGGATACTTGGGGTGGAGGGGGAGAGCAGTGTGGTGGAGGGGGATACTTGAGGTAGAGGAAGACAGATGAGGTGGAGGAAAACAGTTGTGGTGGAGAAGTACAGTTGAGGTGGAGGGAGGAGGCAACCCTGGGATGGAACACAGCATGAAGAATATAAACAAGACCTAGGAAATTTCAGCAAACCCAACACTAAATACATAAGGAATAATAATTGAACAATACCAAATTGATTGATTCACATATGGCATCTTTAACGCAGGAGTCTCATATATGTTAAAGCGTATAGAAAAATATTTCCTCTACTAAAGTATACTCGTATATTCCTTCTTTAATCTCCTCTTTCCTTCCTTGCTCACCTCTCCCTACCTCATTTTTATTTCCTTCTTTCCTTCTCGTCTCTCTCATCTCCCTAAGCTCCCTTCATCCCACTCCCCTCCTCTCTTCTTCCCGCTCCCTCTCCACTCCTTACCCAGCTGAGAGGCAAAGTCAGCTTCCTTCCCTCCCACCTGGCTAATAACCTCTTTATCCGGGAGGGGGTCAGCGCGCCCCGTCCTCTCTTTACGGATCAATCACACTATAGCACAGATTTCCGTCGTCCTAAACCCTACAACCTTCGTTTTTGGGTCAATTTTTTTTTCGTTCGGTTTCACATGTATCTTCGTCTAAACCTCTGACGACAGATTTTTATGACGGACGAAGCTTCAAACTGACCAAAGGACGAAGGAAAATGTATGTCTGCCTCCTATGTTGATGCCATATAATTATATTCGTCCTTTTCACCTTTTTATCCTTCATCCCCATTCATCGTTTTGTTTGGCCAGCTTTTGTGCCCAGCGATTATGACCCGGCCCGTGTGGCCTCCAGAACACGTGTGCCAGAGGTCAGAAGTCAGGTCAAGATGGGAAGGGAAAGAAAGGGGTGAGGCCAATAAGTGGTGGTAGGGTAGGGAAGGTAAAAATTGTGTGGGGTGGACGGGCCAATCTTCACTCACTCACTCACTCACTCACTCAATAATTTGTTGATATATCTTTTTCTTTGAACACTTCACTCACTCACTTCACTCACTCATATACTCACACTCTCACTCACTTACCCACACATTTGTTTACTCACCCAATCACTCAATCATTTATTAATTCACTTTTTTCCTTGATCACTTTTTCATTAATTCATATACTTACTCTCTATATCATTCACTCTTACACACACTCGTTTATACCTACCAAACATCCTATGAAACTTTACAACCAAACAACACATCAACCTACGAATAACCAATTATAACTACCGGTTATAACGAATAACCAACTATAATCACTATCTACAAACGAGCAGAAATATCAAGAGCATTAAGTAAATATCCAAGTCATAAAACTCTCCGAACCCCCGCTAATAAAAATCCCAATTAACCAACAACTTCGCCAGGCAGGGTCACGGGGAATTAATTAAAGTTCTTGGCGTTTCTCTTCTTGGTTACAGGAAGGCAACACGCTATGCTAATTCGTTGCCAGCAAATTACAGGATACAGCCAGGGATTCCATTACATCCAGCAGGTGTACGATTAGAGTTTTAGCACATACATAATAGATACGTAAATATAAGCATGCATACATTACATGCACGATAGCAGAAAATTAATGCTTGCACACACTCGCAATGTGTCAGTTTCTCTCTCACTATATTTCTTTCTTTCACATTAATGATGTCACACACTCGCGCACAATGTGTCAGTTTCTCTCTCACTATATTTCTTTCTTTCACATTAATGTTGTCACACACTCGCGCGCCCACTCTTTCTATAACACTATTTTATCAGTATCTCTTCCTCTTACACACACACACACACACACACACCTATGCCTCTGGGGGCTGTCACTTGATAACCTCCACTTTGCAGCCTCGTTAAGATGTGACCCTGATTATATCCCATCACATCGTATCGAGCGACAGGGGACTGGCGGTGTGTCCTCGGGTTATACATAATCCATTCCTTCTGGCAACTCTGTGTTTGTTTACCTGCGTGAGTCGACTTTGCATTATCTTCAGAAATTACCCTTGTACTATCTTGAATAATTGTGCAAATCACTATGTTCATAAAATTGCCCTTGCACTAGCTTGAATAGTTTTGCATACCAATACTGTATACTCAGATATTTCCCTTTGCACACTCTTGTAAATAATACGCAAATCACCATCTTCAAAAATTTACCCTTGCACTATCTCCACAAATATTCCTTGGATTATATTATGCGAAATGCCCTCTTAGAAAAATAAAAAATAAAATGTGACTCCAGATTATCTTTTAAATTACAATTGTCTTACCTTCCAAACAAGTACTCCTATAATACTCTCTGTAAAATAATCACATCTAGTACTGCCTTCAGAAGTTACACCTGCACGTTCCTCAGTAATTACCACGGACCTCTCATTGATTATTACCCCCTGAGTGGTGAAGAAATGTTACCTGTTTTTCACCCTTTCATAATTACGTAGAAGGGATCGTGGACTTGGGTACCTGAGAGGGAAGCAAGCGACTTTCATCCATCGTCAAATTAATTCACGTTCGATGATCAAGTGTTAAGCTGAAACATATAGATCTCTACTTTAAGGGACCCTGTGTTCGTCGTGTATGAGACCTGGTGGCTTCTGATTCCTCCTGACTATGCCACAAAACAAACTCCTTTATTAATGTAGGTGGTGTTTCGCGGCAATGTTTGAAGGACTTGCTCACCTCCAATTTTCTGACTACATCAAGGGGGTCTTAATTTTATATATAAACCTTGAAGAAAATTTGACTTTCGCTCATCCTTAAACCAGTACACATTCGATGGCGAGGTGTTAAGCCGAAACATAAACCTACAGTAATTAAACTTAAGAGGAAATCCGGTTCAGGTATTTAGGATAACACCACACGATTTTATACACTGCTAAGATAAAAATTAAGGGGGCCATAGATATCGTATCAGTAAATTGAACAAACTTACTCTAAACAATGACAGGCAAGATATAAAATGATAACCTTAGTATAATCAAGATATAAAATGATAACCTTAGTATCGTCAAGTAACGGATCTGCTAATTAAGGGGGCCATAGTAATCGTATCAGTAAATTGAACAAACGTACTCTAAACAATGGAAGGCAAGATATAGAATGATAACCTTAGTATCGTCAAGTAACGGATCTGCTTTGTTTGGGAGTAATCAGGAGCCTCGCAAATTGGCCAACAACACAACATCATTTCCACTTGACTTGTAACGAGGGAAATGCCTGGGAGATAACAAGGAGCAGGTGACCAAATAAGACTGTTTTGGTCACCGAGTAGCGAGTTGTGTATTACGTCTAATTTGCCTCCACCGGGGACCTGGTATGCTGATGGTCTTTGTCTGTCTGTCTGAGGCCGACTTTATAATAACTCTGAAGGGTGTTGTTGTAATCTGTTGTGATCTAACGAAGGGATGCTGTTTCCTCCAGACGTCACCACAAAACAGATTCCTATATTTGTATAATGTGGTGCTAGTTTGTTTCCTGGTGTAATTTGGAGGAAAATGTAGCCCTGCAATCTATCTACAACTGGTTACCTCCTCAAAATTTGTCTGGCGACCTTTGTCTTCGTCTTTATATCCAACCTGGTGATTTTTCTTGTCGAGAGAAACATTCCTGACTTTCAAAGAGTAAATGTATTATTTTCTTGTGGTCAAATTAGATAGCTGCTGAATCCTCCAAACTATGCTACAAAACAATACCCCTATATCATACACTGAAGTAGTTTGTATCTTGGCAGAGTTTGGAGGAATCAATAGCCCTCCAATTTAGAACACGAAAATACCCCTTTAAAGGAAGATTTTCTTGTTAGTGAAGTGGAAAGTCTGTTACAATTCCCAAAACTATGCCACGAAACAGGCGACTTTGATGTTCCTTTAATGATCTGTTTCCTGGCATAGCTTGGAGGAATCAGTAGCCCACCAAATTTTTCTCAAAAGAATCTCCCTTTTGGAATAAGAAGGCTTCAATTACGGTTGCCCATTATAATATATACAACAACAAACGTCTTACAGCACACATGTACCAGCACCTGAGGATTTGAAGGATCACAGGAAATCCTCGTCTTCTAAGGGTTAAGAACCGCATCATGGTGTGCCTCAAGGATATTTACGTTGGTATTCAAGAGCCGTGTCATGGTGTGGCCCGAGGTTGTGTAGCCCGACGGCTGTGTATGTACTGTACATTTCGCTATCTGTTGGCATCCCGGAAATCACCTGCTGCTCAACGTGCTGGCTCCCCTAAGGCCTCAGCATAAAACTCAGATAAATAAATAAAATAGAAGTTATTATTTGTTTCGGAGAGGTGGCTGAGTGAAATGAATTAACTCTGTGAAGGACTGACAACATTCATCACTCTAAGTCGAGTTTCAGGCGTTAACATTAAGGGGATGGGCCTATTATAGTGTAGGTAAATCTGGAGTAACTGATTCCTTCAAAGTCATTTTTGTTCATCTGGTCCTGTTTCTTGGTATTCTTTCGAGGAATCAAGGCGCTCCAAAATGTATCAAAAGTGTCTGATGTTTACCAAAAGTCTTAATTAAAACACCCTCTCTGGTACACCATGGCAGCCTCAGTATATGCTTTTTACAATCACATACTTTAACATTACTACCAAGAAAGAATTGATTTTCTACCGAATAATTCATTGATACTTTAAATTACCTTGTCCGCCAATAAATTCTCTCCACCCTTTATCTCTTTCTCTGTGGATGGGTGGTAGTTCGGAAGCCATGACGTGTGTGTGTGTGGGGGGGTGGGGGTGGGGGGGGGGTGTTGATCTGGGCCTCGGTAGCGGTTTGCATGAAGTCTGTTTCTAGGGTTGAAACATAACAAGATATACATAATGTAATTTTGTAGTTACTTTAGTTCCATGTGAATATAAACTCCATATTCAGGATATCAACGCTTCTAATATATATGCCTTATATTATTATCCATTTCCCCCCAAAGACGAAAATAATACCCAGGTGCTCTTCTTCCCTTGTCGTCCACTTTCATCCAAGATTATACCCCTTTCCCAGAGTCATTTCCTACTTACCTTTCTTGCCATGCCTTTCCCCCAAGTAGACCCTTTTCCAATAGTCAAATTTCACCTCAGTCAGACCTTTTTCCAGTCATTTTCTCCCTTTACTCACCCTAGAGCAAAAAGATCACAAAGGTCCAAGTTATGTCTATATTTTAAGAAGTCCTCAGGGATATTTGTGGAAGAAAGAATTGCCTTGTATCAAACCCTTTCCCCATCCCAACCAATTCTCCATTTCAACTCTCCCACAACCAGCCAAGCAGCCCTTCCCACTCACCCACCCCCAACTTGACCATATTTCCTTCCCCTCCAAACCAACCATCCCCAGCCTGACCATTTATATTCCCCCCAGCTACCAGACTCTTCCCCATTTTTCCTTGTGACTAACAGAGCCGACACACGTGTGCAAGGCGCCTGGGCCAGAGAGGCAGTTGACCTGTGTTCTCTTTTGACTGTGGGAAGGCGAGTGAGGTCAGGTCTGGGAACACGTGTGCTTTATTGTGTTTCCTGGGCTAATTTTGTTCTATTGACACAGGCTGGTGGTGACTGGGGCCCAGCCTGGCAGGGGGGCCCTTCAACTTGTCCCTAATTTTTGTCGTTAGGTTTTTAAGTAGACGTATATAGTTCAATCATCACCAAATGTTATGTGGTCACTCCTGCCTCATGGTGATGTCTGGAATTCATTTTTTACTTATACTACTTATGCACTATGAGTATTACTACTACTACTACTATTACTATGAGTATTATTACTACTTATGCACTATGAGTATTACTATTACTACTACCTATGCAATTAGACTTTTGTTGTCGATTGTACAGTTCGTATCAAACCGCTTAAAAGATAAAAATATTCCTAAGCGATGTTTGAACACACTAGATAAAAATATATATAATTATGTACAGTATATATGAGTTGGAACTTAAAAAAAGAGAAAAACGTAAATGAGAAATTGCCTAACATGGACCACCACCAAGGATCAGGCTCTCTCATTATTTCTTATCTTCTTGGTATTATTGTCTTATCACCTACACGTTTTGACAGACTATAGAGTAATGCTTTATCCAAAACTGTCTTATTTTCTTATCACCTACACGTTTTAACAGACTATAGAGTAATGCTTTATCCAAAACTATATTTATTTATCTACATTTGGCTGAAGGTGTACAATTGTCTGGAACAGGCCAATAGGAGTTAGTGAGACCAAACTATAGAGACCAGAAAGGAAGGAAACAATGAGACCAATAAGCGGAGACTAAGAAGAAAACAGACAGAGGCCGAGACCAAAAAAAAAGAAAGAAAGAAAACAATGATGGACCGAAAACAGAGATCAGGAAAGAAACAAAAAAGAGAGACCGAACGAAACCTGCAGAGATCAGAAAAGAAACAAATAGAACGGCAGGAAAACAAAGAGAGACCAAGACCAGAGACCGAGACCTGCAAGAGACCGAGGCCCAACCAGCGATCACCGGTAGAGCAAATATTGGCCCAGCGTCAGCCTCCCCCCCCCCCCACCCCCAACAAGAGACTCCAGGACCAAAACTTACAAATTCTCGCTAATTATAGAATTTCCTGGGGCCAATGTTGTCTTAGCGGTGGGAGGGAGAGAAAGAGGAGGAGGAGGAGGAGGGATGGAAAATGGAGGAGTGGTGGTGGTGGAGGAGGAGGGATGGAGAATTGGTGGTGGTGGTGGTGGTGGTGGTGGTGGAGGGAAGGGAGAGGAGTAGTTGGAGAGGAGGGATGGAGAATGGAGAAGTGGTAGTGGAGAAAGGAAAGGAGGAGATATGATGAAGGGAGAGGAGAAAGAGGAGGAGGAGGAGGAGGGATGGAGAATGGAGAAGTATGTGGTGTGATGGTGGTGGTGGAGAAAGGAAAGGAGGAGAACTGGGGAAGGGAGAGAAGCAGTTGGAGAGAGGGATAGGGGAGAGGGGAAGTGAAAATACAAGGAGATGGAGTCATGGAAGTTAAAAATAAAATGAGGCCATATAAGAGGAAAAAGAAAGGAAAAAGAAGATGAGAGGAAAAGGGAGATGAAGGAAATGAATGGTAGACGAGAACAACCTGAAGAAGAGGAAATGGCAACAATAAGGACAGGGAAAATGGAAGACAATTGGAGGAGAAAACGAAAAGAAGAAAATCCAAGGACGATAAAGATGTAATGGGAAGGGAAGGGAGAGAAGAAAGAGGAGGAAGAGGAAAGCTGGTGTGGAGGGTATGGGAGTTGGAAAGAAAAGTGGAAAAAGAGGAAGAGCAAGGAGGAAAGGGAAGGGGAAGAGAGATACATGGGAATTGCATGGAAGGGAAAAGGTAAAGGAAAGGGAAGAGAAGATAAACAGAGATGGTGTGATGGAAAGAGAAGTGAAGAAAAAGGAGAAGGGAAGAGAAGGAACTGAAAAGGAAAGGAGAGTGTGGGTAGGATAAACTCGAGGGGATGAGAGGGATGGGAGGGAGAACACACAACTACAGGAGGAAAGACGTATGTACAGTAGATGTCCAAACAGTCCACCTGGCCCTGCACCCTCACATGACACTCAACACACACCAATATTCTTTACTCACTTTTTATTCTAATATTTCCTCGCCAAAGTTACGGCCCGTCCCTCACTGTCAAGATGCTTTTGTGGTGATCATCTCTCTCTCTCTCTCTCTCTCTCTCTCTTCGTCTCTCTCTCTCCTCGTCTCTCCTCTCTCTCTCTCTCTCTCTCTCTGTTTGTATAAGATCTTGGAAGCAGATCGACTAAACATAAAAGTGTGAAAAAATAAACAAAAACACATCACACTCTCCCTTGACAAAGCTCTCAGAATATTGTGATACTAAAGATAAAGAAGCACGTCCCACAGCCAGCTACAGTTAATATAAAACAGACAAACACTAGCTTACTAACATAAATACACACACACACACAGACACCCCATCTGAACCACCCTCTTCCCTCCACACCTATTTCCTCAAACCCAACACATAATGACTGGAGAGAGTTCAGTTGTGGTAATCGTTCCGTGTGCATAGTGAACCGAAATCATACAATGAATTACACACACCAGCCTTTTATTTTCCTTTGTTTGGCTCAATACGTAATGTTAAAGTATCTGTTATGACTGGGAATGCTGCTCTGTCTTCCCGTATGCTGAAATGAAAATAATGTAGCCCTGTAATGAATGATATACACGAAACCATTTTATCCCTTCTTCAACTCAATAAGCAATACTAGCCCTGCAATTAATGATAAATAAGGGGCATTTTATCCCTTGCTTGGATCAATTTAGGCTCAATATGCTATTTCTAAACCTGTAATGAATGATAAATAAGGGCGATTGTATATCTTGTTTAGCTCAATACGTAATGCTGTATGTTATGACTGGGAATCCCACTCTAACTTATCACCACTACCGTCACCATCACAGTAAAGACAATTATCACCCCTACCATCACCATCATTACTATCATCATCACCATCAACCATTTTTTTTTATTTTTTTTTTTCAAATTCTAGGTTCTAGGTTCTGACGAGGCCACCAGTTACTCCTCCCAGGAAATGCGTCTTGTAACTAACTCCTCCTGTATGTATGTATGTATGTATGTATGTATGTACCCCCGGGGCCCACCACTGCACTCCATCTGCTGGCAAATCTTAACTACTTCGTTCTCCTGGTCATTTAAAGTTACGTAAGGCTATGTACAGCATGATTGAGTGGCGTGTCTTGGTGAGGTGACTTTGTGAAGAGTTATGGAGTTCTAATATTTCGTAAAAGGAAAGTATATAATATTTTGTTTTGTAAAAGGAAAAAATATAATATTTTGTTAGGAGTCGTTTTTGGTTATTAGACATTTATAATATACAGTACATAAGTGGGAAGGAGAAACCCAGACGGACAAAAATATTAATGGAAGATGAGATTAAAAAAAATTGTATATAAAAGATGAAGCAAATGTGAGATTAGAGAAATTTTTTGGTAAGTGCTGAGCAGAAATAGTGATGATGATGATGATGATTGTGATGATGGAAGGTAGTGATGGTGATGATATTCGTTACTTGTGATTGATGAAGGTAGTGATGGTGATGATATTCTTTACTTGTGATGATGGAAGGCAATAATGGTGATGATATTCTTTACTTGTGATGATGAAGGAAATGATGGTGATGACATTATTTACTTGCGTTACCTCCCCTTTTTCAACAACGAGACACACACATATTTGTATATTTGATTAAACTGCCCAATGGAACTAATGATAATCGCAGGGTTACATATGCTACGTATTGGTATCATTTAAGTTTCGATGATAAAAATAAAAACTGCACATATTTTTTTTCTCTTTCATGTATAAAAAAAACTGCACTTATTTTTTTTCTCTTTCATGTATAAAAATAACTGCACTTATTTTTTTTTCTCTTTCGTGTATCAACAATAATGTAGTCAGTCATAAATATATTTCGTCGAGTGATTTTTTTTAATGATAGGTACCAAGTTGGTGGTAGATATACTTTATATATGTCCTGTACATATTAACATATTTATTTACTATCCAAGCACACCTTACAATTTATATTCCCCCAACAAGGACAGTCTCCATCATGCTGGTATATACTTTTGGTTAATATATTTCGTATGCTGATATATTAATCTATTTATTCAAATCGTGCTTACATGAATATTTAATATGCACCTGCATACACACGATACATATTTATCACACTGACTACTGCTTAATATATGTACATGCTTCCTCGCCAAGGTTAATCTACATATATATTCTCAACACTTAAGGGGTCACAGGCTCTATCGAGGAATTGGAAACTTTTGATTTCTCTAAATTGTGCTAAGAATCAGAGCATCTTTGCCAAGATACTTTGTTATATAGCACGGTCTGGAGGACTCGACAGCCTCCAATACACCGCCTGCTACAGAATCATGACCCCTTCAGCCTTTAAATAGATAGAGGCTGATGATCATATTACGTGTTTGTTCAGCTGCCACCACATGATATTCGTTGTCTGAGGGAAACGCCATGACTGATTTCGGAAGTTTGAGTTCAATTATAATTTACCAATAAACATATAAATGCTCGAGTCGTAGGAATGGTGCAAAAACTGACGCCAAATAGTTTAAACATACCAGGATCCTGAAAAATACCACAAGAAAGTCCCCGTCTTCAATGACAACGTTCAGGGGGCCATCTGTCATGAGTGACCTGGAGGGCTACTTATTCCAACAATAGTTGCTAAGACATGCACAAGCTGTACTCCATTATATTTTTATCAGGCGAAAGTGTACAGGCTCTCTCACTAAATGTCTTGTTTTCGTCGGTAAATGTAATGCAATTCAAGACAACCTACATAAATTTACACATCAAGGAATTCCTCAGCAACTTACAAATATTTGAAATTACCCACGACAGCAGGACTCTTTCAAGAGGTCATGTCATATGGCCTGGGTGAATGGAAACTATATAATTTTCCCCAAACTATGCCATGCAGAAAACATATCACTTCAATAACAGAATAGATAATCTGTTTTGCTCTTGTTTTGTTTGTTGTTTTTAGTATATATAGTTTGGATGATGGATAAACAGTACTCCGATAGCACCCAGACTTGAAAAGACCCCCTCCCTCCCTCCCCTTCTCACACACAGCACCGACCAGCACATACACAGCACCGACCAGCACATACACAGCACCGACCAGCACACACACACACACACACACACCACACACACACACACACACACTTTTACACAAACCCCTCAGCGAACCAAGGCTACCCGTATATGGCGTCATCTGATGGAGCCACAGTTTATGCCCGTAAAGTATGTGATATCGTGCTGGGGCTGTCAGGGCGTCTGGACTCCATTGTCGCCTGCTGGATTGTGTGGGCGTGTGTGAGTGTGTGCGTTGCTGTGCGTGCATCTCGTCTATAGAAGCAGTGTGTGTGTGTGTGTGTGTGTGTGTGTGTGTGTGTGAGAGAGAGAGAGAGAGAGAGAGAGAGAAGGGTGGTGTTTGTTTAGCATCTGTAGAGGCTGTGGGTGTGTTTGATCTATTAAACGTAGGGCCAGTGGGCGTCTAGAATTATATGAGTGGCGGGCAGCATGTGTCAGGGTAGTGGGCGTGTAGATATGATGTGTGTGACGGCAGGTAGGCAGGCAGGCTGTGGGCGTGGGCAGTGTGCAAGGAGGCAGCAGAGGTCAGTAGGTAAGGAGATATGTTGATCTGATGTGTAAAGGGTTATAAGCGTAGGAAGGACAGAGGGCAAGGGATGATAAATGAGACGAAGGGAGGAGAGGGGATACAAAATAGTGAGTGAGGGAGTGAGGGGAGGGGACGCCTGCATGCTGAGGTATAGGCTTGGAGAACAAAAGGAGACATGGGCGGGGGAGGGCAAGGAACAAGAGAGGGGTGTGGTGGGCAGGAGCCGGGAAGCAAAAAATAAAAGCACCAGACAAGCAAGGGGGGCGAGGCTGACAAGAGAGGGGGGCGTGTGTAAAGAAAATATATGGCTGTGAGAAACGAGTGTGTGTGGGTGTGAAGATATAAAAAGGGGAATGTACAGGACAGAAATGGAACAGGTGTGCAGAGAGAAACTATAAAAAACTGGGAACATGTGAGGGGGGGGGAGGGAGGAGGAGACTGGAGAGCATAGGAAATGAGAGGGTCGTAGGTTAAGAAAGAAGGGCATTTGGGGAATAAAATAGGCACTGTAATCTGGTACGTGACTGAAAGAGGGGGCCATGTGTTGAGGCGAAAGGAGGCCGTAGCTACCAGGGCTACAGGACCAGGTCTATTAAGAGGGACGAGGACAACGGGAAATAGACGAAGGGGTAGGAGAAGAAGGGGGAGGATGATGGGTAAATGTAGAAGGGGAAGGAGGAGAGGAAAAAGAAAGGAGAAATGGGAGGGAGAGGGAGAGGAGGAGGAGGTTGGCAACATGAGCCTCCAGCCACACTCCTCACACCCATTCAGGAAATTCTAAGTGGTAACCTAATGAGAGGCCTGAGGAGGGGCGGGTCCCTGGGGAGAACAGCAGTAGCAGCATCTTGGCTCCCTCTGGTCCTACGAATTCTTGGTGTGTGTGTGTGTGTGTGTGTGTGTGTGTGTGTAATCCCTAATGGTTAACATAAAACACATTATTTACCATTAGCACCAACGACTTAAGAAATAATACATTAAGAGAAGTCAGGAGAACACGTAGGAGGGAGAAGATGACGTGTGAGAGAAAAGAGGAGTGAAGCAACAAATATACAAGTAAGAGAGGTATAAGAGGGAGGTATAGCCTACAGTAACTATCCTACACATACATTATCACCACTACCACCATTAGCACTATATCATCAACCTCCTGCATCACCACTACCAACATCAACAACATCAACCCTAACTACAACCACCACTATCACCACAACCAACACCATCAACCCCAACTACCACCACTACTATCACCACTACCAACACCACCAACAACCCCAACCACCACCACCCCCCTGACCACCACAACCACCACTATCACCACTAACAATCACCAACCACGACTACCACCACCACCACCATCTCCACTACCAACATCACCAACATCAACCACCACAACCACAACCACCACCACCACCACTGCCGCCGGGTCAGTATCATACAAGAGGTGGCAAAACAAACAGATGGTAACAACAACAACAAACCAACCTGCCTCTCCCCCTCCAAACCTGCCTACTTACTTACTTACTTACCAATCGGTCTGCCAGTCTGCCTACCTACCTACTTATCTGAATGCCTGCCCCTGGGACCTTTGTGTGTGTGTGTGTGTGTCTGTCTGTGTGTGTGTGTGTGTGTGTGTGTGTGTGTGTGTGTGTGTGTGTGTGTTCAAAGACATCCAAGAACCTGTGTGTGTGTGTGTGTGTGTGTGTGTGTGTGTGTGTGTGTGTGTGTGTGTGTGTGTTCAAAGAAATCCAAAAACACGCCACCTATAATTTTTTTTTTTTTTTTTTTTTTTTTTTGTACCACTGACGCCTTCACAAAATAATTTCAGTGACGTTTTGGTATTATAATCTGTTCACAAAATGGAGTGAGACTGTAATTATATTTAGTCACATCATATTCTTTGTAACCCAGAGTTTCTTCTACATTTTGAAAAAAAAAAAAAAAAAAAATTAATATCACAGTCGTCATCATAATATACTCCAGCTACTTTCGAAACAACATGAAAGTATTTAAGAGACGGTGATGGGCAAGTTAATATTTAAGTTACAGTGATGGGAAACTTAAGAATATCGCGTTAGTAAATAAGTAAATAAGTACAACAACAAATAATTTAAGCACATTTGTCTATACATAGATAGATATAAATAAAAATTAACTGAATAAGCAAAATGTAAATATACGAATAAATAAATGATCAGATAAACAACTAAATAACAACCAACACACACACACACACACACACACACACACACACACACACACACACACACACACACACACACACACACACTAACAAACAAACATCTGCCCAACTAAATCTCAAAATCCCAGACAGTTTAATAAATATACAGTCCATCCCCAGAAGTCAAGTGAAGGGAGGGCTGGGCAGGACTGGTAGGGTCAGGGAGGGGCAGGGCAGGTAGGATCAGGGAGGGGCAGGGCAGGTAGGGTCAGGGAGGGGTAGGGAGGGACAGGGCAGGTAGAGTCAGGGAGGGGCAGGGCAGGGCAGGGCAGGACAGGTAGGGTCAGGGCAAGGCAGGGCAGGGCATGGCAGGGCAGGACAGGTAGGGTCAGGACAGGTAGGGTCAGGGAGGGGCAGGGCAGGTAGGATCAGGGAGGGGCAGGGCAGGACAGGTAGGGTCAGGGCAGGGCAGGTAGGGTCAGGGAGGGGCAGGGCAGGGCAGGGCAGGTAGGGTCAGGGCAGGGCAGGTAGGGTCAGGGCAGGGCAGAGCAGGGCATGTTAGGGCAGGACAGGTAGGGTCAGGGAGAGGCAGGGCAGGTAGGGTCAGGCAGGGCAGGGCAGGTAAGGTCAGGGAGGGGCAGGGCAGGGCAAGGCAGGGATGGTAGGGTCAGGACAGGACAGGACAGGCAGGGCAGGGCAGGGCAGGGCAAAGCAGGGCAGGTAGGGTCAGGGAGGGGCAGGGCAGGGCAGGGCAGGATATGTAAGGTGAGGGAGAAGGGACCAGCTCACGTCGGCTTGTCATCTGCTTTATCCGATTTACTTCCCCAAATCCCACACTGGTTTGGTTGGCTTCCTGGCTTTCTGTTGTTCCCTCTTATCAACTTACCCCTGCCTCCCTCTGCCCCTCCACCTGCTGACTCTCGCTTCCTTAAATAATTCTGCTGGTTTTCTGTGTGCTTCTTTCGCTTGATCCTTTTTCTCATTCTAATTTTCTCTTTCTCCTTTTTTTTTCTCTTGTTATACCTTTTTTTTCTGTTCCCTTTCATCAATCTACCCTTGCCTCTGCCTCCACCTGTCTGTTTCTTTTAGACTTTCTTTAGGCTTATTCCTTCTCCTCCTTTCTTTCTCTTCCTTCCCTTTTATCTTCTGTTCCTTCTGACTCTGCCTCTTTCCTCTTGTTCTCTGGCTTCTTTCTCCTTGTCATCTGATTTCTCTTTATTCTGTTCTTCTTTAGACTCCTTTTGGGCTTGTTCCTCCTACTTATTCTCTGCTGCTCCTCCTTCCCTTCTTTCTCTTGATTTTCTTCCGTCTCTTCTGTTCCTCATTTTCTATTTTTTTCCTTTTCTTTTCCTCTTTTTCTGTTCTTCCTCCTCTACCTATAAAGTGGTTTCCCCACTCTTCTATTTCATCTTTCCCCATCTTTTCTCTCTTTTTTTTCTGGCATATCTCCTACAACTACTATTTATCCTCTCGCGAGTCCTTCTCTTCCTATTCCTCTCTCCTTCGCTCTATTCTCTCGCTCCTCCTTCTCCTTTTTCTCCTCTTCATTATAATCATCATCATCATCATCATCATCATCATCCCATTTTACTGCACTTTAAAGCGAACCTCTCTTCTTACTCAATAGGAATGCTATGATTCATCCAAAGTACACCACGAAACAGACGACTTCCATGTTACTAATAGGAGATCATCTACTTAATTATTTAGTTTGGAGTCATCAGTATTAACCCTCCAATTAATTAACCAACAAGAGAGTCTCCCCTTCCCCACCACACTATATAGTTAATCAGATAGGATAGTCTCAACAAATGGTCGACCTCGTAAAGACAAATAGGACTATTGTTTTTGCTGTTGTTGTTTTTGTTGTAGTTGATGTTGTTGTTGTTTGCACTCCTATGATCCACTTTTTCCTGCTACTTATATTAATGGTGCTGCTTCTTGTGTGTGTATATTCTCCCTTTTACTTTTCCCTTTGCCACTTCTCTGTTTATAGATATTTCCTACTCTTTTTCCTGTTCTTGCTTCATTGATTTAGTTATGCTTGGTCTTGCTCCTTTCTCATTATTTTTCTCTTCTTCCTCATGTTTCTCTGTCTTCCTCAGCTTGTTTTAACTTCATTTTCATTTCATTTCCTTCATTATCTACATACAAGTTAACACAGCCTCTCTAGAGCAAACCTAACTTTTATACCTTCACCTCCAATCTTAATTTACCCAGTTAGCATGCTACCTTAGCCTTGTCAAAGACCTTATCTAAACCTAACCTATCTTAAGCTGAACCTCAAACCAATCTAGCTTCACCACACCTAACCTTAGTTGGGGATTCTCTTGTTGGTGAATTGGAAGGTCTCTGATTCCTCCAAACTATGCCAGGAAACAGATTCCCTATCCGTACCACTGAGGGCGTCTGTTTTCTGGTACAGTTAGGAGAATAAGTAGCCTTCCAATTTATCAATAAGAGAATCTCCCCTTAAACCTTCCTAGCAACCTTAGCTTAACCTCATCTCGCCTCACCTCACCTCGACCACTACACACACCATCTTCCAGCCTAACGTAACTTAACCTTGCCAACCCTTCCCGTGTATGGTTAATGACTGTGGCAGCAGAGGGCGGCCAGGTGAGTCCCGCCCGTGATCTGGTTACCGGGCGTGGACGTAGTAGTGGGCGTGTGTGTGTGGGCGTTATTGAGGGTTTGGACGTGGGCGTCGCCTGTGGGGATAACACCTGGGTCCTCCTTAACTCTTCTCTCACACGCTCCCTTCTATACCTTTCCATGTGTTGTGTCTATTTTCACCAGATGTCACTATAATTATTCACAGGGTTTAAGCCTTACATTGTCTTTCGGTAATACATACTGTAGGTACTGAGACAAAGATACTTTTTAGGGACTAAATTTTGGTCAAATTTCTGCTTGAGAAATTTTGCAATACAAGTTTGACAATTGATCGAGTTTGGATACATTTCAAAAACAAAAAATACCTAAGTTTTATCACTTGACTGTAGTCACCATAATAGTTCAGGAAGGTAAAATATGTTTGGAAACTTTTAGTGTCTGACTGAACTAGCACTGTAATTGTGTATAAAAGTACGTCCTATTCTCGATAATTATAGAGTACACTGAGGTAAACGTAGAAGCGCAGTTGATTATATACCTCCCTTTTTTTTTGTTCCCCATCAACCTCCGTAAATAGGACACAGCTACAGCTTCATTCAACCTTCTAATCTTCCAATCTGTGTCAAGGAACATCACCACATTTTCGCTGACCTACTTGGTGGAGTGCGTGGCCCCCAATTCTCCGACAAAATCTTATACAGCTCCTTTACGTAAGAGAATGCGTGCAGATAGTGTTTCCCCACCAGGAGTACTCAGCCTCACCCACCACCACCACCACTACAAAACCACCACTACAATTACCACCATCACTACACCAACACCATGCACAATTACCACCATCACTACACCAACACCACAATTACCACCATCACTACACACCACCACTACAATTACCACCATAACTACACCAACACCACCACCACCACAACTACACCACAAATATCACCACCACTACACCACGACCACCACCATTACCACCACCATCACATTACTACCAACTCTACTACCATCACCCACCACTGCCACACCATCACCACCACTACACTACCTCCCTCACCACTACACCACCACCACCACCATCACCACCACTACTACCACCACCACCACCACCACCACCACCACTATGCACGTCGTACGAACACCATTACACCCTCCTCAACACAAAAATAAAAAAGCAAACTAGTAATAATTGCTGACACGCACGGCTTCTCACCAGCCCTCACACGCACCCATAAAAAAAAACTACACACACACACACACACACACACACACACACACACACACACACACACCGAACCCCTGCTGAAGGTACACGATAAGGCATCTAATGTGCACTTGTCAGCACGCAGAAGCTAGCTGGTACAAGAAAACATAGCAAAGAACACGTATGGTGATAACAGACACACACACACACACACACACACACACACACACACACACAAGGGTTTCCTGCATGTGTGTGTGTGTTGTGTTGTGTTGTGTTGTGTTGTGTTGTGTTGTGTGTGTGTGTGTGTGTGTGTGTGTGTGTGTGTGTGTGTGTGTGTGTGTGTGTGTGTGTGTGTGTGTGTGTGTGTGTTTGTCTATCTATCTGTGTGTGTTTGGGTGTGTGTGTGTTAAAGGGGTTGATGTGGCAACAACATAAAAACTACAAACACGAACACGACACCCTACTCGGAAGTCGACCCTCTGGCTATAAAAAAAACAATATGTGAAGAAAATATATACTCCATTCTTCTAACATGGTGAAAATGCACCTATTCCTGTCTAAGTATTATGACCGTAGATGCAGCAGGCGTGTTAATAAGTTGCAGACGAGTACCTATAGTTATGTAAATTTTTGGTGTAAACTGTCTCGCATTGCATTGAAATGACCAAATAAGCCAAGACATTTTATGAGGGAGTGGGTACATTTTCAAAAGGTAAAAAGTGTGAAGTATAGAAACAACACGCAGGTGGGAACTACGGCAAGCATCCTTTAGTCCATATTAGTCCTCACACCCTAAAGACACGGACACACCAACATTAGTTCACGTGTGACTTTAGAACAATCTCCGTAAATTATCTTATCGAAGGTCCAATTGGGTACCTTTGAACTATACCTACAAAATCAGAACGATGTAATGTAACCACCCTTACTATCCAGATGTTATAAAAAGTAAATGTCAAAACATGAAGATAAAATAATCGTCAAACATCCTGGAGATAGGTATGAAAGTGAGGTATGAATGTGAGGAATATAATTGAGGTATGAGAGTGAGGTGAGTACATACACTCTATATGAGTACATTCACTCTATAGAGGTAAAGTCGTGTCCATTATCACCAGAGGTCACTGTAATCACATGGCTGGTATATGGAGTTTTTATCAACTTAAAAAAAATTGAACAAGTTTCTCGTGGGAACTCTAGACAGGCTTATTCTCCACAGTCATGTAAGTATAATGAAAACAGGACGCATACAGTACCATGACCTTTGGTGGCAGCGGACACGACTTTTGGCCTTGGGTGTATAGGCTACAGCAAGGTTAATTGGACTACAGAATTACGGTGCATAAAAGTTTGTTCCCTCAGCCAGCCACAATATAACTGGGTAGGGTATGTGGTTGGAACGACTATAAACATCAGACCGTAAATGACTGAATGTGTTTTGTCATTCACACCACAGAGAATTCAGTCATATTGTGGCTGGCTGAGGGAATGGACTTTTGTACACCATAGTAAATACAGAGGACAAGGGGAGGAGAAACGAAAAGATAGTAATGTGGTAAATAGAAGAATGGCCAACGAAGGAGCAGATGATAAAAAAAATGGAAGAAGGGAAAATGCCTGAGAAAAAAAGATGATCACGAATAACAATGAAGACGGAGAATTGAGTGTTAAAGACAGGAAGATACGAAGTGAAAGATGACTGAGGGAAAGAAAATACGAAAAAAAGAAAGGATGTACAGATAATCGAGTACCAAAGCAGGAGAAACAATAACGAGTGAAGTGACATATGATGGAACAGAAAAGAGATGAAAAACGAGAAGGATGAATTTAGAGTGACATGTGGAGGAGCGGAAACAACAAGGAGGAAGAGAAGGATGGGAGAAGGAGGAGGAGATGGACGAGTGACGTGAGGAGAGGCTGGGACAGGTGATGTGATTACCAGGTGTGTGTGTGTGTGAGAGAGAAAGAAAGAGAAAAAAAGAGTGTGTGTGTGTTTGAGAGAGAGAGAGAGAGAGAGAGAGAGAGAGAGAGAGAGAGGAGAGAGAGAGAGAGAGAGAGAGAGAGAGAGAGAGAGAGAGAGAGAGAGAGAGAGAGAGAGAGAGAGAGAGAGAGAGAGAGAGAGAGAGAGAGAGAGAGAGAGAGAGAGAGGAGAGAGAGAGAGAGAGAAAAAAAAAAGAGAGCGTGTGTGTGTGTGTGTGTGTACAAGGCTCCCCGGGGAGAACACCTGCACACAACCCATCTCTACCAGACCTCCTCAGGGAGCGACACACTCCTTCACTTGACCCTCTCCCTCCCTCCCTCTCTCCCTTTCTCTCTCTCCATGTTCTTCCCTCCCTCCCTATCTCCCTCTCTCTAATTCCCTCCCTACCTCCTTCTCCCTCCTTCTCTCCCTCAACCTTTTTTCTATCGATAAGAGGCAGCAAGAAGTGGGGAAGGTATATGAGAATACTTCCACTTCCATTTCATTTATATCCTCGAGATCTCAGTTCAGTGTGCCGTGAAGTTATAGGACGTAATCTTTTTTTTTTTTTTTTATAGTAAAGGGATGATTCTCTTCTTGGTAAATTGGTAGGCTATTGATTCCTCCTAACTATACCAGAAAACAGACACCCGCGATGGTACTAATAGGGGAGATGTTTCGTGGCATAGTTTGGAGAAATCAGAGACCTTCAAATTCACCAACAAGAGAATGTCCCTTCAAGCACACATTATCGAATCTGAGAGAAATTTATGAGAGGTAAGTACAGCAGATTTCGCCGGCCACAACTGTTGAATCTCCAATAGATTTTCTCAATTATTTCGATAACATGAATTAAAAATACATATGTTTACCTTACTTGTTTATCTCTTTTTTTATCTCTCTCTCTGTGGGTCTAAAGAAAAATAAAAGGAAGATTCGGATGACTGTTGAATATCTCGCAACTTTAGACTACTGTACCCAAGATCTAGAATATCTACCAAATATATTCTTTCTTCCGTTTCCTCTCCTCTCTCTCCTTCACCTGTCCTGATAAGTGGAGGAGGAAGAAGAAGGAAGAAAATAGATTACCATGGTCTTCTGTCTTCACCCTTGCCTGCCTTATCTCCTCCTCTCCCGGACACTGGCAGCAGGAGGAAGGATGTGTGGGACCGGAAAGATAAGATCCCAGCCTATTTCAGTTCGTATCCTGGTGTTCCTTCCCTCTCTCTTCTTATTTTAGTTTTACTTTATTTTTTTTATGACTAATTTTAAACTTATGATTAATTATTATTAGTAGATTTCAATACCCGAGACGTATTTGATTACTAGTTTTGTAATGTAAAATTGATATTAATGCTTATGAGAATTCGTGTTGTTATAAATGTATTACATGTAAAGAATAACCATTGTAAAATGGAGAATAAACTTTTGATTCTGATTCTGATTCTTCTTCGACCATTCGTACTGTGTGTGTGTGTGTGTGTGTGTTTATTTATTTATTTATTATTATTTTGTTTTTTCTTAGAAGAGCTTAGTAGGGTTGCAATGATATGTGACAAAGAGCAAACGTACTCGTAATGTTTATGAAAAGAGCGGCTTGAAGAAATATAGAAGAATTATAGCTATGAATGAAATACAGACAATATAGAGAGGAGGAAGAGGTGGAGGAGGAGGCTGAAAAGGAGGAAGATGGGCTGGAGAGATGAGTGACAGGACCAGACCATCCATCACACAACACTCCTCTGGGACACAAACACACTTTCATCAGGACCAGCAGGAAAGGAAAGGAAAGGAACCAAGGAGAAAGGAAGACCACCAACATCAAGATCAAGGCAATATGATAATACTCTCTAGATTTTGGGCAACAGTTTATACGGATACAGGAAAGGGAGAGAGGCGAGAAACACTTTGGAGGGAAAGATGAAGGGAGAAAGGAGAGGCGCACTTTGGAGGGAAAAAGGAAAGAAACACGTTATTGAGAGGAAGGTGAGTTAAACTTGAGAATACAAAGGAATACAAAGGAAGTACAGGCAACAGGAGGTCCATAGTGGCCTTTTACGAGGTTACCTGTTTCACTACGCTAATCTAGACTACTACGTGTTAACAGAAAGAGAAGTAAGGAGGAGGAAAACTGGTAGTGCTGTGTAAAGTAAGGGAAGTGAATTCAAGTGATGCACAATTCATTGGGAGGAAGGGTAACCAATTAATTAACTGCTACATAACAAAAACCGTAGCTAATTAAACTAAGAGAATAATAATAATACTCGCACCTCTTGGCTACCGTACCCTTATTAGTTCTTAAATATATTCTACATAATTATATACCGGTATATATATATATATTTTTTTTTTTCATAGCTTTGGTACAAAGATTACTTCTTAAATTTATTCTTCATACTGGTATATATATATATTTTTATATAGCTACCTTTCACTATTTATTACATCTTTGGTTTATTCCACATACATATTTTTTTATATAGCTACCGTTCACTATTTATTATATCTTAGCTTTAATCCACATATGATCTATAGAGCCACCTCTGCGTCTGGTGTCCCCGGGGGAGGAGTGTTGTGGGAGGCGTGTGGTGTGGTGTGGTGTGGTGTGGTACCTGAGTAAACGCCCCCCAGGGAAGGAAAAGGTGGATGGGAGGGAAGGAAAAGGTGGATGAGAGGGAGAGCCAGAGGAGAGGTGGACGAGAGGAAGGGCCAGAGGAGAGGTGGATGAAAGGGAAAGCCAGAGGAGAGTGAGAGGGAGAGCCAGAAGAGAGTGAGAGGGAGAGCCAGAAGAGAGTGAGAGGTAGACAGAGGGCGTGACCACCTGACTGTCAACCCACACCTGGTGCTTCAAGTCTCGTGGAAGATGAAGTGGGAGAGCAGTGGTGAGGGAGGAGAGTAGAGGTGAGGGAGGAGAGCAGAGGTGAAGGAGAAGTGTAGAGGTGAGGGAGGAATAACAGAGGTGAGGGAGGAATAACAGAGGTGAGGGAGGAGAGCAGAGGTGAAGGAGAAGTGTAGAGGTGAGGGAGGAATAACAGAGGTGAGGGAGGAGATCAGAGGTAAGGTGAGGGAGTACAAGTGGAGAATGCAAGGAGAGACAATATGGTATAGAGAGAAAGGAAATGAGGAAAGGAGAAACGAATTACAAAAGAATTTCAAAGAGCAACAAGCCTATTGATCCTTAAGACGTTTTATAATGCTTTGATAAACAGTCTGCTATATTATTATTATTATTATTATTATTATTATTATTATTATTACTATTATTATTATTATTATTATTATAGTCGAAAGTGACCAGATGGGATACTATATAGTGTGGAAAATGTAGCATATAGTCATTAATTAATTAAGAGAAAGAGTGATGGTGTGAATTAAACTATATAAAACCTAATTATTTACAAGTATAATTACTCCTGCCGCTTATATCAATCTGGGAGGAACATGATTAAAATTAAAGTACTCGTCTAGAAATGAAAGGATATTGAATGAAAGGGAGGGAGAGTGGTGCTGAGAGAAGGAAGGGAGAGGGGATGGGAGAATGAAGGGACAGGTGAAGGGGAAAGGAAGGGAGGTAAAAAGATGTAAAGCAAACTGAGAGTCAAAGAGGAATGTACAAGGTAAAAAAAAATGAAAAGAGAAAGGAATGTGAAAGGGGGAAAGAGCAGATGACATGAAATTATACAAACAGGATGAAATATTAAACCGAAGAAAGCTATTGCATTTTTCCAAGCACAGTACTGTAGAAAGGATATCCTATTGGTTAAGTGGTTTAAACAGCAGGCATGATAAACAGATACATATAATATACATAGATTGATAGATAGATAGATATGCACACTCGCTCGCACGACTTAAACAGACAGACAGACAGACAGACAAACAGACAGACATGTAGACAGACAGACAAACGTGTACTGTAGACAGACAGACATGTAGACAGACAGACAAACGTGTACTGTAGACAGACAGATGCAGAGGGAGAAACACACAAGTCTTCGCGCGCAGGAGCTTCTCTCACATCGCTGCCACTTCCTTAATAGGATTTCTGAAATAGGTGAGAGGTGGAGCCTATCCTCGTCTCGTGTATCCTTTATTCTCTCTCTCTCTCTCTCTCTCTCTCTCTCTCTCTCTCTCTCTCTCTCTCTCTCTCTCTCTCTCTCTCTCTCTCCTCTCTCTCTCTCTCTCTCTCTCTCTCTCTCTCTCTCTCTCTCTCTCTCTCTCTCTCTCTCTCTCTCCACGTGAACAAAGCCCAAGTGTAGCAATATTTTTTACTTGACTTTCCCCCCGATCCTCTTGAACCTTTTTACGTTGTGTTCTCTTATATACCTTCGTGTTCTTGGTGAGTTGGTTGGTTTGTCTCTCACAACATTAATTCCAGCGGGAAACTGATACTCGTGACTCCCTGAGGTAGAGACAAGACACACACAAAATATATGATGCTCCACTGATAATGAGAATATTTTCAATTATAGTGTTTATAAACAGAGATACATATTGAGTATGAGTAAATATATGATGGACTTACCGAAAGGAATATGAGTTCACACTTCGTACACACATACACACACACACACACACACACACACATTATATATACATACAGACAGACAGGTATATAGAGACAATGACAGAGAGAAATTGAAGCACAGACGTAAGTAAACAGGTAGACCGACATAGCGACAAACAGACAGACATATCCACGTCTCTTTCCTCCCCCCCCCCCACCACCTTCTTTGGCCTGACCCCCACCAATGACCCAGGCAGGTCGACCCAAGGTAGGTCATATTAACCCCAATTTCAGCACGCGTGTCCACACTGAGGACTCAAAGGGGGTCAACTTGAAGCCCCTCACGACCCCCTCTTTACCTCCTCAACACCATCCACCCATCTTGACCCCTTACTCTTTCCTCTTGACCCCTTACTCTTTCCTCTTGACCCCTTATTCTTTCTCCTCTTGACCTCTTACTCTTTCCTCTTGACCCCTTATTCTTTCTCCTCTTGACCCCTTACTCTTTCCTCTTGACCCCTTATTCTTTCTCCCCTTGACCCCTTACTCTTTCCTCTTGACCCCTTACTCTTTCCTCTCGACCCCTTACTCTTTCCTCTTGACCTCCTCCTTATTCTCTCTCCACTTGACCTCCTCCTCATTCCTACTGACCCCCTCATCATCAACATCATCATCATCTCCTCATTTCTTAAACCCCTTGTTATGACATAGGACCCCAGTCTATACTCCCTTACTAACTATATATATATTTTTTCCTCTCTCTCTCAAATCTTCCTACTGACTCCTCCCTCCCATCTCCCTTCTCGAATCCCCCCTGACTCCCTCCTGACCCAGTCCTCTCTTATCTCCTTCTCCACCTCAACCTTCTCCTACTCCTACTCCTCCTCCTCAACCTTCTTCTCCTCCTCCTCCTCCTCCTTCTGTAGTATAGCCTTCTCTCTCTACTCACAACATCACCTGCATCTTGGCCCATCCATCGTCTGCTATCAGTCACGGAGGGTCTAGGGTATATATATAGGGTCACATCTTAATTCACCTTCACTCCTCTTCTATCCGTCACAGCTTCTTCTCTAACCCTTCTACTGTCTATACTGTCTATACTTATATCTATCTCTCTTTCTCTCCTCGTTTTCCTCTTTCTCTCCTCATTTTCCTCTTTCTTTTCCTCTTTATCTCCTCATTTTCTTCTTTCTCTCCTCATTTTCCTCTTCCACTCCTCGTTTCCTCTTTCTTTCCTCATTTTCCTTTTTCCTCATATCTAATTTCATCCATCATTCCCAATTCTAAGCTTCACTATAACCACTATCCTCTCCACATTTAGATTCTCTCCATAATATTCAAGCATACCTTCCCTAACCTTACTTTTAAAAATTATTATTCCTAACCCTCGCCCTCTCCCTTCTCATCCATCCATCCATCCATCCATCCCATTTCCCATCATTCCCTCTTTCCCCCTCCACTTCTCAATCCACTCTTCCCTTCTTCGTACCCCTTTCTCAAATACTCTTCATTTTCTTTCCCCTTCTCTTCTCTCCCTCATCTCATTTCTCTTGAGGGGGTGCGGGAATAGGGGGACAGGCTTGGGGGGGGTTTAGGGGGGTGCGGGGTTTTTTGGGGGTGCGGGAGTAGGAGGACAGGCTTGGGGGGGGGGGTTAGGGGGGTGCGGGAATAGGGGACAGGCTTTCTACTCACCCCAAGCCTGTCCCCCTATTCCCGCACCCCCCAAACCCCCCCCCCAAGCCTGTCCCATACTCCCGCACCCCTTAAACAATTTCCTCTGCAGTTTATTTCACCCCACCCCCCCACGACTGTCTCTCCCTTCTTTCAAATCCAATTCCCCTCCATTCCATTATTCCATCACCCACTCCTCTTCTCTCCTCTCCTCTCTCTTCAATTCCTACTCCACATTTTTCTCTCTCCCCTACCCTATCCTGACTTCCCTCCACTATATCACTCGAATCACTCTCCCCACCCTCCCTTCACCACACACTCCTCCCTCAACTTCCACTCCACTCCTTTCTCCCTCTTCTTTCCTCCTCCAAATCCAATGCTACCAATAATCCCCTTTCTTCTTCTTCTCCTCCTCCTCTTTCCCTCTTAACTTCACTCCACATTCTTTTCGTCCCTCTTATTCCCTCCTTCAAACCATTCTACCTCCATGCTTCAAACCCAGTTCCCCCATCCTTCTCCTCCTCCTCCTTCTTCTTCTCCTCTCTTCCTCCTCCTCCTCCTCCTCCTCCTCCCACCTCTCCCCACTCGCTAGCCATGAGCCATAAAGGTGATGTCTCCATTGTGTCTGGGTGATCAGGGCGGAATGAGACATGTCCTTTAGCCTTTGTCTGCAAATCACCCTCGTGTCTTCATAGTCGCATTTCCTAGCAGGTGGTCTGGAATGGATGGGAAGGGAAAAGGAATGGTGAGGGGAAATGAGATGAGGAAAAGTATAGGAGGAGAGGTAAGGAGAGAACGGAGGGAGGGGAGAGAAATGGAGATGAAGCAAGGTATGGGAGGAGAGGTATGGTAGGATCGAAGGGAGGTAATTAAGGGATGGGGATGAGGAGGGTGAGGGAAGAGGAAGAGGAGGAGGAGGAGGTTAGGAAGATGATATGAGGCAAGGTATAGGAGGAGAGGTAAGTTAAGGGAAAGAAAGAAGGGAGGAAGGGGGAAAGGGGAGTGAATGGAGAGATGGTGGTGAAGGAAATGAGAAAAGGCAAGGTATGGAAGGAGAGGTAAGCTATAGAGGATCGAAGGGAGGGAAAGGAGAGAAAAGGAAAGACAAAGTATGGGATGAACGGTAGCAGGATGAACGGTAGATACGGGAAGAGACAGAGGAAGGAACTCCGAACACTCAAGAATAACACTCAGCTGCATGCACGATCTGAATCCTCCCTTCCCCGTGAAGACTGAGTCCACCTGGCCAGACTATTATGTGTCCACCACCCGGCCCTTCTGGCACATAAGAAGAAACTGGATGATGCCATTGTAGATGCCTGTCCGGGATGCAACACAACACCCCATTCTATTAAACACATTATGGAAGACTGCAATGCAATGTACACAACCACACTCGCCAACAACACAACATACACACTCTGAGGGCACTGTGGGAAAGCCCGGTTCAAGCCATGGCCTTCCAAGGGAATGGATGTAAGAAGGGACGAGGTTAAAGATGTAGTAGCAGTAAGGGAGAGGCATCCAGGGGTGTATTAAACAAGAAGAGGGGAAAAAAATGTAGTGAGGAGACGAAGAGGAATATCAGGAGAAGAGGGAAGGACACTGACATTAAAACACAACAGGGAGTTAGCAAGTTCTGACACATCCAATCACCTACAAATATCTCTTTAACGGTAAAGATGCTTAGAAACTGTGACGATGTATAACGTATCAATGTTTACATCACCTTATCCATTATATATACGTAAATGTGTCTCAGTACAACGTCACAACTGTATAGATGAACGAGTGAGGTGGAACTTTGATCTATAACTGCAAGCACACCTACAAAATAAAATGAATATAAATATGAATAATATATAAATAGTGGACAAGACCTTCGACGCTTGACCTGCGCCCCTCCTCCCTCCACATCGATAATTATGTGCTTCTGACTAAACGCTACAAAAACCGGTCTACGTTTATTAAAGGGGAAGTGCAGGCAGTGTTGGTAAATCTGGAGCAAACAAATGATTCCTCCAAACTATTCCAAGCAACATAACACCATTATTTTTGTTTATTCATTTGGTCCTGTTTCCTGGCATACTTTGGAGGAATCAAGGCACTCCATTGTAACAAAAGTGAATTACCCCCTTAAGTGCCACATACATAAGTCAGGGTGTAAATGTGTGCTTGAATGTGTGTGTGTGAATATGTATGTAGTGATTTACTGTGACCCCTGGTGTTGATGTCGCAGAAGCAGATGGCATGACTTGGTTGGTAGGTTGGTAGGTAGGTAGGTAAGGAGGTAGGTAGGTAGGTAGGTAAGGAGGTAGGTAGGTAGGTAGGTAGGTAGGTAAGGAGGTAGGTAGGTAGGTAGGTAAGGAGGTAGGTAGGTAGGTAGGTAAGAAGGTAGGTAGGTAGGTAAAAAGGTTGGTAGGTAGGGAAGGAGGTAGGTAGGTAGTTAGATATTCAGGTTAGGTAGGTAGGCAGATGTTTGAGCAGGTAGGTAGTTAAGTAGGCAGGTAGGTATTAAGCTATGTAGATAGACATTAAGGTAGGTAGACAGATATATAGGTATGTAGATATTTAAGCAGAGGGATATTACAGTAAGTAGGTAGGTAAGCACGTTAGTAGACAGGTAGGAATTATTTTCATGACTGTAGACAGGTAGACGGACCAAAAGGCAGGCTATTTAAAGTTTACAGACAGACAGACAGACAGGCAGACAGACAGGCAGGCAGACAGACAGACAGACAAGCAGGCAGGCAGGCAGGCAGACAGGCAGGCAGGCAGACAGGCAGGCAGACAAACAGACAGACAGACAGGCTCCCAGGCGTTACACATGGCCAGGCAGGTCAGCAATCTGCCTGGCACAACGTATGACCAGACACGCACGACAGAATTAAGTCAGGCATATATATACACTTTAATGGACTGGGAGGATACAACACCTGATTCAATAATGAGGCAAGCGTTCAGGCAAGGAATTATGTAGGCTAAGTAGGCAGGAAGGTAGAGAAGCAGACACGACGCATGAACAAGCAGAGAGACATGGCAAGGAGACAGACAAGCAGACATAACGCATGAATAGGCAAGCAGGCAAGCAGGCAGGCAGGCAGGCAGGCATACGAGCTGTAAGAGAGAAACAAGCCATGACCAAACAAGCAGAGAGCCACTACACATGACTAACCAGGTGTAAATAAGCAAGCACAACGATCCCAGGCACGACCAGATAAACATATCAATTAACACTCTCACACTCCAATGATTCACACCAACTTGTTCACGAGTCAGGCCTCTTGAAATTATGTTTTACTTTTATTATTCTATTTAGCCATTGTTTATTTTAGGGGATAGTATAGTGATGGTTCATCTGCACCAACTGATTCCCCCAAACTATTCCAGTCAACATGAAACCATTATTTTTGTTAATCTGGTCATATTTCTTGGCACAGTTTGGAGGAATCAAGGTGCTCTAATGTACACTCGGATACCATAATCTTTAGCCCACCTGACTCGAAGCCCGAGATCTGAATCGGGCGGCTTCTGGACGACAGCCCACCCCAAGAGATGTGTGTAGCCTCGTGATGGTTTGGTGGGCTGTCGTCCAGAAACTGCCTGCTTCAGATCTAGGGCTTCGACTCAGGTGGGCTAGTTCCTATGGTATCCGATGGATGTAACACATTAACCAAAATAATCAGCGCGTCTACTACAGGATTTTCCATGCAGGTTTCTCAAGGTCACAGGTGCATGAAGGAGGGGAGTGTGCTGGACGTGTGAAGGTGCAAATGGGAGAAATGTTTGTGTTGGATTGGTTGTGTTTGCATCTGAGTGTGTGTGTGTGTGAGTGTGTGTGTGTGAGGAACGTGTGCATGCGTCACCGAGAACGCCCCAGTACGCTACAAACATGAGGTTATAATAATGGTGAAAATGTAACCTTGGAACCACATGTTCAAACCTTTAAGAGCCGAGTGGTCTGATGTATATTACTCTAAAACCTAAGTACTTATCTATTATAGTCGGAGTAGTCATGACATACAGCGACTATACAAATATCCCAAATAAAGATAATTAAGTAAACAGCATAAATTTTAGACGATATACTTAGTCACGAAAATAATATTAAAGGCATGTAGCAGCTAACAGAATTTCCTTTTCCTGAATAAACACAGTAGTAGAGTTTTGAAAATAATATCCCTTCGTCCAAGAATCAAGACCAAATGAGTGCTTGTGAGGGCGAGGTTGAGGAGCTGCTGGAGTGATGTGATAAATGGCGCTACTGACCTATAAAAACTTAATAGGAAAATGAGAGGTATTCGAATAATTATCTTACATTCTCCTAAATTGTACGTACCCACCTCCTCCATCCTACCTCTTCTCATTTTCATTAAACCCCCTCCTTCATCTACACCGTTTAAACTCACTTCCTCCATCATCATCTCTCTTTCTTCTTCTCCTTCTTCTACCACGTTTAACCTCACCTCCTCCATTATCATCTCTCCTTCTTCTCCATCTTCTACCACGTTTAATCTCACCTCCTCCATCATTATCACTCCTTCTTCTCCATCTTCTACCACGTTTAACCTCACCTCCTCCATCATCTCCTCTCTTTCTTCTTCTCCTTCTTCTTCTCCATCTTCTTCCACGTTTAACCTCACCTCCTACATCATCATCTCTCTTTCTTCTTCTTCTTCCTGCACATTCCCTTCCCTTCCTCCTTCCCCACCCTTCCCAGGCCTTTTATAAACCAACCAGGCGGGCAGCTAATGACAATATTTTATAAGGTAATGGTGGACCGGTTGGACACTGAGGGATAATCAGGGCATCTGCTATATACACAACACTTTGTCTCCTTCCGACCCTCTCCTCCACCACCACCACCAGGGCCAGGTAATGTTGTTGCTATATTTGTCTACTGTAATAATACTGTATACACACACATGCACATACACACACCACGCAGGTATAGACAGGCAAAACGTTCATACAGAATTATACACAACACACATATTGAGGTTTTTGGAGGCAGTCACATATACACTTTCTTACACACAGGTACAGTCGCGGCACATAGTCCTTGACCAGGGTGTAAGGGGAAGTCTGTTCAAGGACTATGTGCCGCGACTGTACACACATACGAATGCAAAAGGTGTACACAATGCTTGCAAAATGCACACACACACACATGCATACACAGATGAATAGCTACAGAAACACACATATGCATGCACATCTATAAGCACATACAGAAATGCAAATAATAATCATGTCTAGACAAAGTAATCTAAATATACAAAACAAATTCACTCACATGCAATCGCACAAAACCTAAGCGCTTACACACACACACACAAACACACACACACACACACACTTGTATAATTTATTCTCATTGTATTATTCCTCTTCGTTCCTTTGCCAGACATTGCAGCTTCATTCTTTTACCCTTCCCACATTCCATTTTCTATTCATATTTTGTTACTTTGTGGTCGTTGTTCTTAAGGGACCCTCTGTGATGTAGTCAGAAACTTGGAGGTTAGTGAGGCCTTCAAATATTGCCACGAAACACCACCTATATTGAAATGAGCCTGTTTCGTGGGATAGTCAGGAGGAATCAGAAGCCTCCAATGATCATACACGTTTACAGGCAGGGTCCTTAATACTATATGCCTTTGACGAGGCTGGCAGGTCATGATTTTACCTCTGCTCGAATGTGTGTTTGTTTGTTTGTTTGGGAATAAATATATATCAGAAAGTTTCATGAATATCTAAAATGTCTAAAATATCTAAAATAAAAAAATTTCATAATAAAGAAGAAACCAATTAATATTGTTGCTGAAACCCGGGACTTCAATACCAATACTGTTATTATTATTATTATTATTATTATTATTATTATTATTATTATTATTATTATTATTATTATTTATTATTATCATTATTATTTCCATGACTTATGTTTCGTGCTAGGACAAAAAATTCTAGTGGAGGTGACTCGTCTGTCTTCCCCTCCTCCTCCTCTTTCTCCTCCTCCTCCTCCACATTGTATTCCACCATTTCTTTGTTCTCCTACAATTCCTTCCATCCCCCTTTTGTCGTATTCCCTTTTCCTGTTTGGAGTGAAAATAGAATATAAAAACAGAGGAAGGAGAGAAGTGTAGATATACATAATAAATCACTTAATTTATAAAGATTCAGATTTGACATGAATGAGTGTGACCTCACGATTAATGAATAATTGACCTCATCTGGAGAAAGTTGGCGAAGGATAAACAGAACACACCAAGATGACTTTCAAAACAGTGGTCACGAACATAGAATTAATGAATGACACGTAGAAGCAAACAGAATTCCTTTTCCCTAATAAACACCGTAGAGTTTTAGATACAAACTAATCCAGAATGACCTCCAAAATGACAACAAAGTCAGTCACCGCCCTTGACTTATACCTGTAATCTTGCATACATGGATACAAACTAATCCAGAATGACTCCAAAAATTACAACATATTCAACCACCGCCCTTGACTTATACTTGTAATCTCATCTTGCATGGGAATTGTTGAAGGCTTCTGATTTCTCCTAACTATGCCACAAAACACACACCTCCAGCATGAGTGGTGTGTCGTGGCACTATTTGGGGGACTCGGTGATCTCCAATTTTCTAGGACTACCACATGCAGCCTACCATTCCAAGCAACAGGCCACCATTATTTTTGTCAATCTGGTTCTGTTTCCTAGCACACTTTGGAGGATTCAAGGCGCTCCAACCTACCCCATACGTTTGGTAAGTCAAGGAGCGCCTTGAATCCTCCAAAATATGCTAGGAAACAGAACCAAATTGACAAAAATAATGGTGGCCTGTTGCTTGGAATAGTTCGGAGGAATCAGTTGCTCCAGAATTACCAGCACTGTACATCCCCTTTAAAAGTAGTCTTAGATAACCCTGGATGACCTAATACTGGTTGTTCAAGGAGAGGAAAACACACACACACACACACACACACACACACACACACACACACACACACACACACACACACACACACACACACACACACACACACACACACACACACACACACACATACACACACACACACACACACACACACACACACACACACACACAAACACACACACACACACACACACTTGATGGCCTTTCCTTGACGTAAATCTAAACAAATGGGGATAAAATGACATCAGCTCTTAACTACCCTTCTCCGGGTATACCAGCAATTTCTTCCTCTTCTTTACGACCCTCGCCTCCCACCCGGCACTTTCTGGGGTGGGAGGGTGGGAGGGAAGGGGGGAAAAAAGTTGGTGATGTTGCAGAGAAGAGGAGAGAGGAAGGGAAAGGGGGAAAAAGTTGGTGATGTTGCAGGGAAGAGGAGAGAGGAAGGGACTGATGGGTGGTAAAGTGTTGGTCGTCAATGAGAAGCTTAGAATATGACGGGAAATGAGAATATACTAAGATTATACAAATGATCTTCAAATAGTAACATATCTAGTGGTTCTTTCGATGCTCTTTGGCTAAGGAGAAATGGAGGAGGAGTAAGGAAAAACGAGAACAGAGCAGAGATGAGGTAAGAAGGGTGGTTTGGAAATGAATGAAAGAATTGGAGGAGAAGAGGGGAGAGGAAGAGGTGGACAAGATAATAAAGGAAGGGAAACGAGAATAGAAACGAACGAGGTTAAACTAGGAGAGAGATGATGTATGGTGGTGAAGCAAGGGGAGTGGAAAGGAGAGGAGAAACACACCAAACACTAGAAACAAGAAGAGGAAGGAAGAGAAGAGAGGTAAGAGGAGAGAAAAATGAGGAAAAAATAGGAGAAAGGGAAAAAAGAGGAGAGGGAAGAAGATGGAAGAAAAGGGAAAGAGGAGAAAAGGAAAGAAGAGGAAGGAAGAGAAGAGAGGGAAGAGAACAGAAAAAAGAAGAGAAGAGAAAAACAGGAGAAAGGGAAAATGAGGGGAGGGGAGGGAAAAAATGGAAGAAAAGGAGAAGGAGAAAAGGAGAGAAGAGGAAGGAAGAGAAGAGAGGGAAGAGGAGAGAAAAATAAGGAGAAGAGAAAAAGAGAGAAAGGGAAAAAAGAGGGGAGGGGAGGGAAGAATTGGAAGAAAATGAGAAGAGGAGAAAAGGTTAGAGGAGGAGAAGAGGAAAAAAGAGGAGAAGAATTAAGAAGAGAAGAGGAGGAGAAGGAAGAGAAAGGTGAGAGTGACCTAGACATAAACAAGGCCTCAGTGCAGTCATCAATGTTACCTGGCCCCGTCAATCTCCACACCCTCTTCCTGTCACCATCTGGGAGGGGAGGCGTGAGCAGAGGTAATGAGTGGAGGGAAGGGAGGAAAGGACAAGGGAGATGAAAGATAAGTGGTGATGGGAGATAAGGAAGAGGGATGTGTGGAGGATAGACGAGCAGGACATAAGATAGGGAGAGATGGGAGATAAAGAAGGATGTATAAGAAGGATAAACTTGCAGGATAAGAGGAGATGGGAAAAAATAAGGAAGGACGTGTAGGGAGGATAGACGTGAAGGATAGAAGATAAGAGAAGGATGGGAGATAAGGAAGGACGTGAGGGAAGGGCAGGATAGGAGAAAACAGGAGATTAGAGATAAGGATGGATGTGAAGGAAAGACTGTAAAATTTAAAAATATTAGAGGAGATGAGAGATAACGAGGAGGGATATGTAGAGAGGATAAACGTGAAGAATAAGAAAAGATATGAAAAGAAGAATTGTGAGATGTATAAATATGAAATAAGGAAACATGTGTATAGAGAGAAAACTAACAGATAGACATACAAACAAAGAAAGAAAAAAGAAATCAAAATATATGAAACAAAACGAGAAAACTAACTTATATAAACACAGAAGATGATAACAGCATTCGATTGTCTTTCATCTTCCCTCCATCCTTCCCTCCCTCCCATCATCTTTCCTTTCCTTTCCTTCTTCGTCACCTGATGGACCTAAAGACAGTGACGGGGCCGAGCTGAATAAGACTTGATTGGGGTGATTAAGGGTTGATTTAAGGGGGCGAGGCGTCTGGGAGAGAGATCTTATACCATCATCTGGCCCTGGAAACAAACAAACACACAGACGGGCACGACAGGAAGAGATGAAAAAGAAGACCTAAATTGGGGGATGATTTAAGGGTGTGTGTGTGTGTGTGTGTGTGTGTGTGTGTGTGTGTGTGTGTGTGTGTAGGAGGTGAAAAGGGGGGAGGGGGTGTCTGTGTGTGTGTGTGGAGGGGGTGAATAGGGGGTTCTGTGTGTGTGTGTGTGTGTGTGTGTGTGTGTGTGTGTGTGTGTGTGTGTGTGTGTGTGTGTGTGTGTGTGTGTGTGTGTGTGTGTGTGTGTGTGTGTGTGTAGGGGGTGAAAAGGGGGTCCTGTGTGTGTGTGTGCGTGTGTGTGTGTGTGTGTGTGTGTATCGAGGGAGTGTGAGGGCGACGCAATCATAATGAAGTTAAAAAAAAAAATGGGTCAGAGATATTTCCGGGGATTGAATGGATACTGTACTGAATCTTCCACACACACACACACACACACACACACACACACACACACACACACACACACACACACACACACACACACACACACACACACACACACACACACACACACCAAGCGACAAAACCACAAAACCCCAGGCCTCCAACCCACCCACCCAGACACACACACAGCCTCGTCATATCGAAGTTAGTTAGGGGGGGAGGGATAAAAAAAAATAAAAAAAAATGAACACCTGACAGACTGATTGGGCATGATTGGGTATGATTGGGTATGATTGGGTATGATTTAAGTGTATGGGGATAGCTCAGACCCTCACTCACCTGCCCTATAGGAAAACAGACAGGTGAGGTGCGGAATAGGGGGACCGATTGGCCTGATTGGGTGTGATTTAAGCGCGGCGGTCTAAAAACGGGGGAAAAAAAAACATCTCTCTCTTCCCCCCCTGGTGTAATAATAATAAGGGGTGTATTTATCATGGCCCTCTGGTGGTGGGTTGGGGGGAAACTGTGAAACGAGCAGATGGCGGCGCGCAACCTGAGCAGAACATAAACAAACAGCGACCGAACCATCTCACGCCAGATATACGCCTTGACCCTGTCCTTATCTCACACAAATACACACCTTGGCCCTATACTTATCGACTTTTCATCAATTTTGCCGTTGTTCGTCGTCGTTAGCAGATTGCCTTCCTTCCTCCCCTTTCTTTCTTCACCCACTAAGCCATACGTCAGAGCCTTGTTTAATTAATCCTACGGCATCGATTTTCTTCCCCCCGTTGTCTGTCTGGCTATCTGTCTGGCTATCTGTCTGTCTGTCCATCATAACGTTTATCTCTTCCATCAATTTCTAGGCTTCTACTCCCAGAACTTCAACTTTGGCTCCGCGATATACGAGAAATCCTAAATGATCTGTGTTTTTTTTGTTTTTGTTTTTTTGTATCTTACTGAAGCGTAGTAGTAATAATGGTAATTCATTTTACCAGGAGAAAAAAAAAATTCGAACTATTTCCGCCCTCCATATCTTCCTCTTCTTACACCCTCCCTCCCTCCCTCCCTGCCTTGATTAAAGAAGCTTGTGTACAAAAATTATCAGGAAAATGGGAAGATGGGTTTCTACCCTTTCCTTTTTTGGCGCAGCTTCGAATGGTAAAAAATATATCCTTGTCTAAAAAAAACAGATAATAATGATAATATTCCTCTTTTCTTCATCTTATAGCATTGAACCTTGTATTACCGCTTCTATCATTTCTCATAATCTTCTCCTTCCCATAATATATATTTTTTTCTACTCACCAACAAACCCTTACACAAAAAAAAAAAAAAAAAAAAAAAAAACATGAAACAACTGGACCTCCGCCGTCACGAATTCATCACGTTGGTAAATATTTGACGGATTGCTTAAAGGGACCCAGTGATGTAGTCAGACAATTGGAGGTATATTAGTCCTTCATCATAATTTTATTGCCACGAAACACCACTCATATGGAAGGAGCTTGTTTCGTAGCATAGTCAGGAGGAATCAGAAGCCACCATGCAGTTCTCATACACGATCACAGGGTCTTTAAGGAATTACTATAAGGAGGGAGATAGTTATAATGGTAATGGTTTTGGTAATGATAATGACTATGATGTTGTTGTTGTTGTTGTTGTTGTTGACGATAATAAGTGATGATGATGAGGATGATGGTAACGCGATGATGATGACGATAACACGACGAGATGATGATGACGATGGTGATGACGATAAGGATGAAGTTAACACGACAATGATGATTATGAGAATGGTACTAACATGAGGACGATGATGACGATAACAGGACGATGATGACGACGATAAGAATGATGATAACAAGACAATGATGATTATGAGAATGGTGTTAACATGAAGACAATGATGACGATAACAGGAACATGATGATGATGATAAAGATGACGACAAAACAACGATGAGGATGACGATAACACGACGACGACGACGACAAGTTTCAGCACAGGTCGAGTTCTCCTGAGAGGAAGGACGCCCTAATATTATGTTCTTTACTTAATACGATAAAAAAAATATATAAAGATAATAATAATCATCTTACCTGCCTTCCTGCGTCCCTCTGAAGGTGTCTGTGCTCCCTCTCCACTTCTGTAAGATCTTTTTATAGATAGACGGGTCACATTTTCATCACTCTTCAACCCAGTCATTTAGTTAATCTGCAAAGTCGATGCACCACATTTTCCTTACTCTTCAACCCAGTCATTTAGTTAATCTGCGAAGGCGATGCACGACACGCTGATAAAGATATGAATATTAATGTTTCAGACACTTGGGTATTGATACAGTGAGGGTGACTTTAGTTTTTTCACTTCTACTTCACTCAAATTAAGTGTTTACATTTAGTTTTTCTGATAACCTCGTGCCACCCCCCTCCTTTTTTTTTATTCATATATATTTACTTATTCACTCATTGTTTAATTTCCATATTTTGCTTCCAAATCTCGATATTTACTCCCAGTGTTGTCTGTGTCCAGCTTCACTTCCGGCAGTTTGTAGGAAAGTTCTACATATACAAAATTATCTTGAAAATAATGTTCGGTCTTGTGAAATCTACTTCTTCTTTTACCTTACCTTTTCTTATGTATTTGTTGTGTTTTAGTCTTTCCTTTCTTCAGTTGCTGGTGTTTCGCACTTATTACTGTCTTTCATTTCTCTTCACTGTTCCTCGCATCTGTTTTACTGTACTCTGAAAAATAAGATTAAGAAATATTAAAAATGATATTCCGAACTAAATATTGCACAGTCTACGCAAAATCACCTCACCACTCTCGGCTCTCCTTTCTCTAGACACTCGTACCCATTAATAAAAGCCCCATACAAACTACGAACTCGTATTCCTCCACTTTTCTTATATCCTACATCACCTCCCCTCTTAACTCTCCTTCCATTCACATTAGTCCTTCCCCTCATCCATAACCTATAACCACAACCAAAAACCACTCCATTTACAGTACTTCCACAGCCACATTCCCTCCCTACTCAGCTCCCAACCCATAACACCTCTTCCCATTCAACAACACCCATCCTTCCCCTCTCCCACGACCCAGCCACGCCCTTCCCATTAACCCCTACACCCCCACCCACTCACCCACCCACATTCCAAGGCTAATAACGAGAGGGGAGGAGGAGGAGGAGGAAGGGGAGGGTGGGATGGGATGGGGCCAACCAGTATAGTGCCTGGCTCGACACCCATTACCCCACCTTCAGAAGAATATAGGTGGGTGCCTTGTGGGAGGTGTCTGGGGAAGCCTGTTTTATCACCTGCGCTGCCCTCAAAGACATTCCAAGGGGGATTGAAAGTTGGTGGGAGACTTCTTTACACTGGGGGAGAAAGGCGAGGTGTTGGTGTTGGTGTGGAGAGAGAGAGAGAGAGAGAGAGAGAGAGAGAGAGAGAGAGAGAGAGAGAGAGAGAGAGAGAGGTGATCAGAAAGCAAGGTGGAAGACAGAGATAAAATAAAGGAGAGAGAGAGAGAGAGAGAGAGAGAGAGAGAGAGAGAGAGAGAGAGAGAGAGAGAGAGAGAGAGAGAGAGAGAGAGAGGTGATCAGAAAGCAAGGTGGAAGACGAGAGATAAAATAAAGGAAGAGAGAGAGAGAGAGAGAGAGAGAGAGAGAGAGAGAGAGAGAGAGAGAGAGAGAGAGAGAGAGAGAGAGAGAGAGGGAGAGACAAACACATAGAATCTGATACAACGATATAGCATTACTAGGATCGTGTTTATTTGTTCATTAGGCTAACAAGTGGTAAAGAGTGGTGGATGTTTCTCAGTCTAATGTTTACGTATCAATATAATGAGTTGGTACTGATAGTCCTGTACCATCCAGTGTCACATTAATTTCAAATCTCTCCAAACACAGAATGAAAACAAAGAACACAATAAGGGACAAGGAATAGAATGAAAAAAAAAAAAAAACGGGAAGAAACCCAATACAATATGAAAAAAAAAAAAATATATATATATATATGTGAACAGTAAAGCACAGAGTTTTTACATTTATAAGGTTGAAAGAGAAAGAAACACAGTAAGGCATAACAGCTGGCATACGTGTGGGAAGGAAAAACTGCAAACGAATTGACGAAGCAGTGAATAGAGAAAATATTAAAGGGGCGTCATGTGGACAAAACTGATGCTATAGTGATTCCTCCAAATATATTATCTCAGGGAAATGACTGTTTGTAATGGTGCGTCTGCTGTTTTATATTATCGTAGTGTGGAGGAATCAGTAGCATCCAGTTCGTAGATATAATAGATGATATTGTTTACGTGATGGTGTAGGTGTTAACACGTTGCATTATCTTTATCCTATCTTGGACGAGTGACAAATGAGGGAAATATAAAAGGATGATAAGTGAAAAAGAGGAGGGACATAGATAAAACAGATAGAAGAATAGACAGATAGATACAGAGAAGGAATAACAAAGATAGGAATAGCTCAAAAAGAGAGGAATAGAGACTAAAGTACACAATGAGAAAGAAGGGTGTGACAAAAAGAAAAAGAAATAGAAAGAAATAGAAGAAAATGCACAATGACACAAAAGCCAATGAAAAAATATAAATGAAAAAAAGTCCCCCTCAATCCCTGCTCCCCAACCCACCCCATCCTTCCTCTCCAACACTCTCCTCCTCTCTCCTCATCCACTCCCTCCCCCCTTCCCCGTTGTTCTCCACACCCGTTCCCACTCTCCACCTCACTCCTTTTCTCTTTTCTCCACCCACTCTCCCACAACAACCCCCTCCCTCTCCTCTCCCACTCTCCCTCCAGCCACCCCCTCCCTCCCTCCACCCATTCTCTCTCCCGAAACAACCCCCCACCCACCCCTTGTCACTCTCCCTCCCTCCCTCCACCCCCTCCCACTCTCCCTCCCTGACTCCCCACCACAGTCCCTCCCCAAACAGCCCCCTACCACTCTCCCTCCCTGACTCCCTCACTCCCACAGTCACTCCCCAAAAAACACCCTCCCACTCTCCCTCCCTCCCACCCCACCACTCGCCATCAGCACCTTCATTGTGTTGTAATAGCCTACACACCTCACAATCCAAGGCTAAAAATGTTGGTGTGAAGTTTTGAGGATAATGCCACATTTTTTTCGACCCAAACTCCTAAACCCCCTCCACCGCACCCCCTCACACACACACACACACGCACGCACACATCCATCCGCACACACACACACGCCTTGGACAAAAGATAGTTACACACAAAGCAGTTTCATTCATGATGCACACACACACGTACATACACATGCATACATATATACACACACGCAAACACACACACGCAAACATACACATACACACCTCGCTGGAAAATACCTGGAAAATGAAAGAGTAAACAGGGTGAAAAAATATCTGTGAACAAATAGGTGAAAATGAGTGAGTGTGTGTCGGTGGCCTGGTGACTCCACAAAGACAGCGGCACCTCGGCTTCCTTATACTTCCACACTTTGCGGCGAAAATCTATGTAATAATTGTTTGCCTAGCGGAAACCTTTAAACAACGGCTGGTATCTTCATATGTACATTTATTTGCTTAAAAATCAGATTATTTTTCTTGTGAGGGAAATACAGTACCTCTATTGTCCTGAGGTTAAACATTATCTAGACTCAAACACCTGCTTACCTTGTCGATAATCCATAATATACAATAGTCACAGGAAAGAAATAGTAGTCGCCTCTCCTGCTATATCAATCATTTTGAAATTAAGAGTATCATTATTGTGAGTTTACTTGTGTTAGAAAGAGACATCACTTACTTACGCTCAACATAATTATAAAACACCTGTTTACAACACTGCATTATAACACAATGTTATTTTGTCAGGAGGCAGAGTTGCGTCAGTTTGGATGACGCAGCATTTAACACTTTCAGGAGGATTGGTTAACCGACATATGGCGAAATGAATAATTTTTTTTTTCTTTATTTATAGAGTTTTATGTGGCTTAAATTTACTTCGCTGTATTTAAAACATTTGGTATTAAGTTGTATTAGTCAGAGAATAATAATTAAACTGAGGGCACGGAGCCAGAATATCAGTCAGCGGGAACATTTCATTATTGTCTGAAAATCGAATGACAACAATGAAGATGCGAAAGAGAGAAGAAACGTTGTATGTAAGCTGACCGACCAGTTTGTCTGTGAAGAGGAGGAGGCAGCGATTCCCACGTGTCCAGCCATAATCCTCTCAACACTACCATGATCCCCCTAGAGCTGGGTACAAGACACAGACTGTATAAGGTGTCCAGTGGCCCTTCCCTGTCCCTCACCTCCCTCACCTTACCTTACCTTACCTGCCTACCTCTCACCTCATTACACAGGGAATCCAGGGGCTCTCTTACAATGCCCAGTAGTGAGTGAGCGAGTGAGTGAGAGAGTGACCAGCCCTTACCTTACACCCACCCCATGCAGGCAGTCCTCCCCTTCGCCTTCCTATACCCTCGGCCCCTGAAGCACTATAATAATAATACAGCTCCTCCTCCCCTGGACTGCCCTTCCTCTCACTGTGGACCATTAGTGGGCACGCCGGTGTAAAAATCCATTGTTACTGATACCCGTCCCCATCGACTCAACACCACCACCACCACCACACCACCACGATTCTGAAAATGCCATTGTTGTGTACAGTTGCTCTGTGGCATAAGATTCGTCTCCTCTTTTTCATTAACTCTTACATCATTATCTATAGTATATACATCTACGTATCTGCAAAAAAAAAAAAAAAAAATCGTGTTCGTTGCCACAAGAGGTCATTGTATTAGCTTGGTGTGTTGTGCAGTTATTTGTCTGCTTTTCATGACCCATACATAGCCTACATGACCACGGAGCGTAACCCCGTCCATATAGTTCCCACGATAGACATGTTGTGTGGGGACAGGTAACCGAATATTCCACCACAAGCCATACAGGCGGTTACACTGACCTCTCGTGATAGGAATGGACAAAACGTATGGAGGTAATTTTACGTGTGACGGAGAATATGAATGTATTATGTTGATTTAGTGATAATGTATACCCACCTACAAACTGTCATATAAAATGTCACAGCTCTGAGATCACCTAACGTAACCTATAATCCAGCTGTTATTAAGCCACCGGAAGAAACAAAATTTGCATCCATTATTGTACAATAGTAAGCCAATGTTCTGTCTCACTTTTCCATCCTTAAACTTTGAATACGAAGAAGCCATAGGTATGTCATGTGTATTTAATTGTATACTGTATACTGAAATATGTGTGAAAAAAAACTACATATAACGTCTTCTTCTAGAGATTTATACGGTAGTATTTTTTATTTTAAAGTTTATGGAGGGTAGGAGGTCGGAAACTTGTGAGAGCAACTACAGTTACTACACAAACAGGAAAGAAAATGTACTTGTTCATACACTGATTCCCTAAACAGGTATGGAAAGTCTATGAGCTTTAAAGTGTTGTTATTTTGTAACTAATCTCGTCTCGTATCCTCTCAGGCTAGACTCATGGACATGTCGAGTTTATCATTTTTAATTTAATATTAATTTATTTCCTTGTGTCTATATTTATATTTTTTCATTTATATTATTCCTTCAGTGGTTCAGTCATCTATACATTACAATGTTTGCTTATAATGCGTAAATTGTATAATGGTCAACTATTCCTTTCATTCGGTGGGAACCATTTAAACGTCTTGAACCTTAAGTGACGAACCTGTATGGACAACAACAGTCAATACAAACCATGGAAGAAAAAGATTATTGTCCACGAGAGTACTGGTCAGTCAGTCAGAGGGGTCAGTCAGTCAGTTAGTCAGAGGGGTCAGTCAGTTAGTCAGTCAGTCAGAGGGGTCAGTCAGTTAGTCAGTCAGAGGGGTCAGTCAGTCAGTCAAAGGGTTAGTCAGTCAGTCAGAGGGGTCAGTCAGTCAGTCAGTCAGTCAGAGGGGTCAGTCAGTCAGTCAGTCAGAGGGGTCAGTCAGTCAGTCAGTCAGAGGGGTCAGTCAGTCGGTCGGTCAGTCAGTCAGTCAGAGGGGTCAGTCAGTCAGTCAGTCAGAGGGGTCAGTCAGTCAGTCAGCCAGAGGGGTCAGTCAGTCAGTCAGTCAGAGGGGTCGGTCAGTCAGTCAGTCAGTCAGAGGGGTCGGTCAGTCAGTCAGTCAGAGGGGTCAGTCAGTCAGTCAGTCAGAGGGGTCAGTCAGTCAGTCAGTCAGAGGGGTCAGTCAGTCAGTCAGTCAGAGGGATCGGTCAGTCAGTCAGTCAGTCAGAGGGGTCAGTCAGTCAGTCAGAGGGGTCGGTCAGTCAGTCAGAGGGGTCGGTCAGTCAGTCAGTCAGAGGGGTCGGTCAGTCAGTCAGTCAGAGGGGTCGGTCAGTCAGTCAGTCAGAGGGGTCAGTCAGACAGTCAGAGGGGTCAGTCAGTCAGTCAGAGGGGTCGGTCAGTCAATCAGTCAGTCAGAGGGGTCGGTCAGTCAATCAGTCAGTCAGAGGGGTCGGTCAGTCAGTCAGTCAGAGGGGTCAGTCAGTCAGTCAGTCAGGGGGATCAGTCAGTCAGTCAGTCAGGGGGATCAGTCAGTCAGTCAGTCAGAGGGGTCAGTCAGTCAGAGGGGTCAGTCAGTCAGAGGGGTCGGTCAGTCAGTCAGTCAGAGGGGTCGGTCAGTCAGTCAGTTAGAGGGGTAAGTCAGTCAGTCAGAGGGACATAAATATTCCAATGCCATAGAGGTGGGTTTGGTATTACCTTCTCGTGTGATTGTAGTCCTAGTGATGGTGTGTTGTTTAGCTCGGTATTATTACGTCACCAGCAACACGCCTCGGTAAGCATATTGTTGTTGTTGTTGTTGTTGTTGTTGTTGTTGTTACAGCTCTTGCTATTACGAGGGTCACATATATCGTTAAGGCTGATTCTGGCAGTAGTTATATAGGAGATGTTCGACCTTAGCTACTGAATCCTCCAAAATATGTCACGAAACAGATCATGGGATAGTCTTGACGAATAAGTGGCCCTACATTTTACCACAAACAGGTTCTCCACTTAAGGACCCTGTGATCGTGTATGAGAATTGCAGGCTTCTGATTCCTCCTATCTATGCCACGAAACACGCTCCTTCCATATAGATGTTGTTTCGTGGCAATATTTGAAGGACTTGATTACCTCCAATTTCTGACTATATCACATGGTTCCTCAACTTTCTCATACTCGGTAGATGCACATTCGATATCGTTCTGTACTTTAAATTTTAAATCCCTGGTGTTTTTTTATATCAAAGCTGACTTGTGAAGATTGTATTCTATACTGATAAATTTGGCAGTCTCTTCCACGAGATGCTGCTTGTTGAATATCTTCCCAATTTTGCATCAACAAACCGTCACGTTAAGGGAAGTAACCGGCTGTGGGAAATTCGGGGGCTCTGATTCCTCCCACAAGACATCCCAAGCAACAGAATCCCTCCACATAAGACTGTAGGGATGTGTTTTATGATAGAGTTCGGAGGGCTACGTGTGCTCCAATTTGCCCTCGATAGTTAATTCCCTTAAACTAACATAATTATTCACGACAAGAAAATCATACTACCTAAATGAATGATTAGGTGTTTATAGTTTCTTACTAAAGGCAAGTTACATCTATCCAAATCTATGCATTGATACTAAATAATCAAAACAGTTCATACGTCTGATAAGAAGTGAGATAATAATATACAATAGTCACAAGAAAAGAAATAATAGTCGCCTCTCCAGCGATATCAGTCACTCATCCATAAAATAAATTATTCATAATGTATAGAGATGAGTCACATAAATCATATGTTCAAATCCTAAGCGTCAAGCCTGGTAGTTTTAGCTAATCCCTTTAATTGTTATAAGGCGTTGTGATGGCGTTAAAATCCAGCCAAACAGACCACTTCTTCTATCTTGACTATTTTCCACGTTTTTTTATCACTATATTCCTCGACTTAGTAGGGTTGGAGAGCTAATGTATTTCTATCTGGCAGTATAAATAACCGTCCAACCCCTGTACTTACATACTGTATAAAATATAATAATAATATGACCAGATAAAGTTGTATTCTGAGCCAGTCTCTATTCGAATAACATGTGTAATACATATACCGTATGAAAAGTACGTCTGCATTTAAATAGTGTTAAGGGGAGATTCTCTAGTTGATGAATTGAAAGGTCTCTGATTCCTCCAAACTATACCAGGAAACAGTGCCCATAATGGTACTACTATGGGATTTGTTTCGTGGCATAGTCTGGAGGAATCACAGACCTTCCAATTGACCAACAAGAGAATCTTCCCTTAAGGACCCTGTGATCGTGTATGAGAATTGGTGGCTTTTGATTCCTCCTGACTATGCCACGAAACAAGCTCTTGCCATATAGGTATGGTGTTTCGTGGCAGTATTTGAAAGACTTATTTACCTCCAAATTTCTGACTACATCACAGGGTCCCATAAGGGGGAAATTTGGTGTTGGTAAATCTGGACCAACTGAATCCTCCAAACAATTCCAAGCAACAGGACACCATTATATTTGTCCATCTGGTTCTGTTTCCTAGCATACTTTGGAGGAATCAAGGGACTCCAATGTAACAAAAGTGAATTACCCCCTTAATGCATCACTATGCTCATAATTACACAGGTGGAAATGAAGAGAACCTAAGCTGCCAACTGTACATCCAGTCGCCAAAAGGTTCAAACTGGTTCACCTTGACTCTCAATTTCTCACTCTTTTTTTTACCGGGGAGTCTTAAGTGATCTACTGTATAGATCTAATGGAACTGAGATGGTGATAAGTAGATGTGATACGAATACACAGGACGAGAGTTGAGAAATTTTACCTCTATTGTCGGTCTGGTCAGTTATTGGTCAGTTTTCCAGGTGTTTAGTCAAGGTCAGTTGTTTTTACCCACCATTTTTTTTAAACTACTTCAGGTCAGAGTGATATTAAATGAGGCAACAACAATCATTATTTAAAATGGTTTAGAGATTCCTTCTATCTTTTCGAAATACTTGGATGAAAAGCGTGAATGAGTGATTTTTTTTTTTTTTTTTTTTGCCGTAACTGTGCACCTTATATTCATAATATTATTAGTGGCGATGATAAAAATATAATGATAAAAATATAATCAAAATTTATTCCACAAAAGAGTAGAGATTCTTATTGTAACCTAAACCATAAAATAGAAAAACAAAAAATTAAACTATTCAACACCACTATCATTTATTGTCTGCACTAAAAAAAAAAAAAAAAAAAAAAAAAAAAATCGATAAACACATCCCCCCATATTGTTTACTCCTCCACACCAAAGAGCTAGACTTCTAATTGTATCCTAAACCGTAAAAATAAAAAAAAGGCAAAATAAAAAAATACCCGAGCAAGGGATTAACTAACTCAGTATCCGAACCTTCCCCCTGGGCACATTACCACCACCATATCTGATCCCACGTCAAAGAATACACAACTGACATGTATTCTTTTCTTATTCCAGGCGTAGATTTTTTTTTTCCAGTTTTTTTTCTTCTCTTTTTTTATTCCAACTTTTTTTTTTTTTTTTTTTTACCAAGTGTAGTACAATTTCTTTTTTTCTTGTAGTATTTTTTCCCACCGTCCGTCCGTCCGTCCGTCCATTCGTGTGTCAGGTTATTGTGGTCGAAATCAGCTTTGGTCTCAAATACGGTGTTTTATGTGTTATATTTTTCTCTCCTCCTGGTTCTCCTTCTTTTTTATCTTTTTTTTTCGTTCTTTCTTCTTTTTCCTGTCGATGTCTCTTTTTTTCCCATTTTCTCTTCTCCTCTCGATCTGTCTTTTTTTTTCCTTTTTTCTATACCATTCCTTCTCTATCTTTCTATTTCCTCTTTCCTTAGTCCCTCTCTATCTTTCTATTTCCTCTTTCCCTAGTCCCTCTCTATCTTTCTATTTCCTCTTTCCCTAGTCCCTCTCTATCTTTCCCTTTCTTTCCTGCTCTCTCTGTCTTTGTGTCTCTCTGATTCACTCTCACTCATTTTGACTCTCTCACCCTTAATTAAATATTTTATCTGTTATTGCCTATTGGTTTATCTTTCATTATCTCTCCTTCTCTCTCCTTATCTACAATTTCTCTCCTTCTCTCAGTCTCTCCCTCATTCATTCCCTCTCCTTACTCCCCCCCTCCCTCCCCCCTTTACCCCCCCCCCTCCCTCCCCCCTCTACCCCCCTTGTTGTGCTGTCAGTCAATCACCCATCAACTCTTTGTGGCCGTCACTCACCTCCCCACCACCAACCCCCTCCCTCAGTCCCCCTTTCTCTCAACCCCCCCTCCCTCAGTCCCCCTCTCCCTCAGTCACCCTCTCCCTCAGCACCCCTCCCTCAACCCCCTCTCTTTCAGTCCGTCATGTGGGAACCTACTTAAATGGGGGAGGGGTAGGGTGGCCTGGGAACCTTAAGTCTTGTCCTGCTCAGGTGTCACCCTCGCCATGACACTTAAATAGTTACATTCACCCATACGCGAACACTGATACACCCTGTAGTACACTCGTAAAGAGATGCGAATACACCTTTTTACACCCATAGAGCGACAGTAATACACCTAATACATTACTAAATCAGAGACACTTATACACATTCACATTATACACTCATTTCTTTTACACCCATAGAGAGATAGTAATACACTTAATACATTACTAAATCAGAGACACTTATACACATTGTACAATCACTTCTTTTACAACCATAGAGAGACGATTAATAAACCTTGTATACCTAACACTAATTCATGAACACCGATACACCCTATACACCCACAATAACATACTCTAACTTACACTATATACACCAATGCAGGTACACTAATAATACACCCTCTGTTATACTACTTTACTTAATACCTGTGAGACCTCCTTGCCCACTGTGTACCAGTTTAAGAGGGTAGTATCCTTCTGGTACATTAGACCACATGATTCCTCCAAAGTATGCCAGGAAACAGGACCAGATAAGTAAAATTAATGGTGACCTGTTACTTCGATTAGTTTAGAGGAATCAGTTTCTCCAGATTTACCAGAACTATACTATCCCTTTAATTAACACGATCTTGCCCAGTACGGTCTCCAGGTAAAGTAGAAATATATGGAAAGTATTGGATACACAACACGTGAAAGACTCGCAGATAAACAAACAGCAGAGACAGAAAGGCTCACAGGCATATATAGATAAACAAAATAATACAGTAGGTAAAGTACATAAATGCACATATATTTAACGTATACACAACAATACGTACACACTTCCCAAACAGCATTTATTTAGGTCAAGAACTCTTTACTCCTTTTCTCTTCTCCCAAGAACGCATCAGGCGAATTCGGAAATAGCACAACATCTAAATTTATATGAACACTACCTCGGTCTGTTCTTAATTTACACTTCCACAATCGTAAGAATATCAAAACCAAGACAAGTCAAGATGATCATCATAAAACCTCTTCCTTCTTAGACATCTCAGATAACCAACCACTGAATTTTCTCTTTTTTTTTTTTTTTTTTTTTTTTTCCAGCCTAATATCAGCCTATTCTTCTTCCTGTCATTTCTAGGTTAATAAGAAGCCTACTTTAGTTAAGGACCCTATGATCGTGTATGAGACTTCGTGGCTTCCGATTCCTCCTGACAATACCATGAAAAAAGACCCTTCAATATAGGTGATGTTTTGAAGGACTAACAAACCTCCAATTATTTTCTGACTACATCACGCGGTCCTTAAATTACACTTTTGTTTTGATACAATAGAACGTCGTGATTTCTCCAAACTATTCCGGGAAACAGGACCAGATTAACATAAATAATAGTAGCATGTTGCTTGAAATAGTTTGGAGGGATTAGCTGCTCCAGATTTACCAACACTACGCCCTTAAACAAATGAGGAAACGGCAAAGTTAAGCCTTAGACAATAAATCGACCTGGACTAATGCCGAAAGGATTCAGGGAGAAATGAAGTCCAAAATCAACAGTTAATGGCCAGGAAGAGTCGTCAAAACCAGACCCGATAACAGACCTCCATTTTAACCCTCTGATAACACACCTTGGAAAGATTTAATGGGCCGAGTTCCCAGTAACCATTATTGGGGAGAATCGCATCAAGGGGGGATTCTATTGTTGGTGAGTGAATTGGAAGGTCTCTGATTCCTCCAAACTGTATCACAAAACAGATCCCCTATTAGTACCACTGAGGGCGTCTGTTTTCTGGTATAGTTAGGAGGAATCAGTAGCCTTCCAATTTACCATAATAGAGGATGATCTTTCCCTATATGGGTGTGTGTGATGCCTTAGACGAATTGGAAGAGGCTTTTAACTGCTCCAAATTACGCCAGGCAACGACACTTTTAGCGATGTTGTCTTGTTTAGTGGTATAGGTTGTGGGAATTTGTAGCACTCGGTATGGTGTCGAAATGGTATAGGCATTTTAGCAGTTCCTCTCTCTCTCTCTCTCTCTCTCTCTCTCTCTCTCTCTCTCTCTCTCTCTCTCTCTCTCTCTCCAGTCTATTCGCATTACCTAAGTGTGGTCAGTTTCAGATACATTTCATTTCGCTGTTGGGCCCTGTGGTATGCTGGAGAGATAAAGTACGATAGTTGAATATACTGCAATGTTCAGGAAGTCGTCGTATATGCTATGTTCCAAATTTTATAGCCTAGTGAAACTGTACCCTCGACCCCAAATTTAATTCCCTGGCCTTTCCGGTAAATATAATGCAATCCAAGGCGAATTTCTCAAAAAAATTACATATCTACATACTAATATACAACTTATAAATACTGGAATGTAAGCAAAATGTCTATCTAATATCATTTATATATAGAATGGAATCGGTTCATTTTCGTCAGGTGAAAAATAATAATGGAGCATAGTTTTATCATCAACTCTCTCATCCTCATACTCATCCTCATCCTCAACCTCATTTCTCATCCTCAAGAATTCATCATACACATGAGACCTTGGTGTTTATTTACATGGCAGTATGTTCATCTAAATGGTGTAACAAAGCCTGCTATATAGTGGTAATCATATGGTATATCATATTCTGTTAAGGGGGAAGTTTTGTGTTGGTAATTCCGGAGCAACTGAATCCTCCAAACTATTCCAAGAAAACAGAACACCATTATTTTTGCTCTTCTGGCCCTGTTTCCTGTCATAGGCTACTGTACTTTGGAGGAATTAAGGCACTCCAATGTAACAAAAAAGAATTACCACCTTAACTAACATCTGTATCTTCGCACAAAATTACTCCAACCACTGTACCACGAATCTTTCAGCTAAACTTTGCCTCTATTTTTTATATATATATATTTAAGATGAGGTTATATTAATCAGTTTAAATCATCTCATTCTGGAAAGGGGACGTTCTATAATCACCTGGTCCCAAGCTCTTATGTTATGTAAGTTTGATTAATTTTGTTCATCGGTGCACTGAGAATTTTTACATACACCTTCTCCTCACCCCAGTATGTGACCTCGCTATTATTATTATTATTATTATTATTATTATTATTATTATTATTACACCTCTGGAATTATTATATATTATTATTATTATTATATATTATTATTATTATTATTATTATTATTATTATTATTATTATTATTATTTCACGCCTGGAAGAGATTATCGTAGCGGCTTGACCTCAAACTTGGTGTATATGTTGCCCTCCTCAGATCGTATACAATTGGGATATATGTTGCCCTTCTCTAATATTCCTCAAGAGGCTGAAAATTGAGCGTGTCTGATGGCTCCATTTTCTACGGCGACCAGGCACCACCAGGGGCATTTGTCTCCCTCACCTTCACCCTTACCCCCTACCTCCTCCCTGCCTCTTACCTCTACCTCCTCCCTACTCCCTACCTCCTCCCTCACCCCTACCTACTTCTCATCCTCCCTGCCCCTTACCTCTACCTCCTCCCTTCCCCCTACCCTTTACCTCCTCCCTGACCCTCACCTCCTCCCTCACCCCTACCTACTTCCCCTGCCTCCTCCTTCATCCCTATACCTACTTCTCCTCCCTGCCCCCCTACCTACTTCCTTCCCCCTTCCCCTTATCTCCTCCTGCACTCCCCTCCTCCCTGCCCCCTACCACTTCCTTCTTACCTCTGCCCCCTTCCTCCCTTACCCCCCTCCCTCCTCCTCCTCCTCCTCCTTCCCCCTTACCACTCCTTTATCATCCTACTGCTCTCTCTCTCTCTCTCTCTCTCTCTCTCTCTCTCTCTCTCTCTCTCTCTCTCTTGCATCTTCCTGACTCTCAATTTCCTTCTTTCTGGTTCATAATTATTTCCCTTTTGGTCATTACAGCCTCGATCTTTGCCTCACACCTCCATGCCTCCTGGCCCTTCCCATGCTTCATGTTCTATGCTCCTACTTCCTGCTCCTGTTCCCTGTATGCCTTTTTCTGCCTCTGTCCCTCACTCTTTATTGCTTCTTATCTTAAAACAAATGTAATCCTTGATAAATGTACTGAAATAAATAACTAAATAAATAAATATATAAATAAATAAATAAAAATATATATCGTACATACTGTATATATATATTTGAAAGTGAATTTTTGTTGGAAACTATGTGGATAGAGATTGGCAGCTCCAAACAGCAGTGAAGTAATATTTTTTCTGTCACAGTCTGGGAGGAATAACTACCCTCCAATCATTACCAAAAACATTACCTTCCAATCAACACCCTAAAATCATTACCCTCCAATCATTATACTTCTCATCATTACCCTCCAATCATTACCTTCCAATCAATACCCTCTAGTCATTACCCTCCAATCATCACCCTCCAATCATTACCCTACGGTCAATATCCTCAAATCAATACCTCTCTCTCTCTCTCTCTCTCTCTCTCTCTCTCTCTCTCTCTCTCTCTCTCTCTCTCTCTCTCTCTCTCTTTTTTTTGTTACTGCCCCTTAGATCCCACAAAAATACCTTAAGACGCCACATGTGCGTTAACTGAGCCCGAACGTGTTTATATATACAACCTGCTAGAGCCCCTCCCCCCCCCCCCCGTCCGTCCCTCCGTCCTGCCCCCTCTCTCACCTGCCCTTAATTAATCTTGCAAGGTGGTTCAGGTAATTATGAGACTCTATTAAGCCATGATAAGCTGCTCCAGGTTCATTATCATTATCTCAGTTTTTTTTTTTTTTTTTTTTTTTGTAATATTTCTCTGACCTGGCCATCAAGATGATTATATATATATTTATTTTTTTTCGTATATTTCCCATTTTTCTTCCATCTTCGAACTTTATTAATAATGTTGTTTTCATTCAAAAGTTTATAATATAGTAATATCTTTTTTAACTCGAAAACATTGGATTTTATAATATGTTTGTTGATTTCTTAATTGATATATTATTCTAGCTTGAGAATTTTGTTCCTCGGTATCGATTTTTTTTTTTTTTTTATATTCAGTTCGTATTGTTTTCATTTCTTATTCAACAATCATTATCACTGTATTGACAAGATTCCTCCTATGGTTATCATCTATTGCCGAGAAACATATGATGATTTTTATAGCTGTTGTTATCATTAGTCGTGTTTCTTTCATTTTAACTTCCATTGATTTTTATAATTTTGTTTTGTTATTCCGTGTGGCTGTGGTGAGGGGCATACATCCATCCAGCCATCCATCCAGCCATCCATCCAGCCAGCCATCCAGCCATACAGCCAGTCAGTCAGCCAGCCAGCCAGCCAGCCAGCCATCCATCCATCCATCCATCCAGCCATCCAGTCAGCCATCCATCCAGCCATCCATCCATCCAGCCAGCCAGCCAGTCATCCAGCCATCCAGCCATCCAGCCATCCAGCCAGTCAGTCAGCCAGCCAGCCAGCCATCCATCCATCCATCCATCCATCCATCCAGTCAGCCATCCATCCAGCCATCCATCCATCCAGCCAGCCAGCCAGTCATCCAGCCATCCAGCCAGTCAGCCATCCAGCCATCCAGTCAGCCAGCCAGTCAGCCAGCCAGCCATCCAGCCAGCCAGCCAGCCAGCCAGCCAGCCAGCCATCCAGTCATCCAGCCTCCCCAGGTCCGTCACGCTCGTCCCTCACAACGTCTTAATATTCACCCTCTTCACCAAGACAAAAAATTATGAATACATTATATATGACCCGAGTAGCTGGTGGTGGTGGTCTTTGTGGTGATGGTGGTTGTGGTGGTGATGGTTGTGGTTGTGGTAGTGATGGTGGTCTTGGTGGTGATGGTGGTGGTGGTGATGGTTGTGGTAGTGATGGTTGTGGTGATGGTGGTGGTTGTGGTAGTGATGGTGGTGGTGGTGGTAGTAGTGATGGTTTTGGTTGTGGTGGTAGTGATGGTGGTGGTAGTAACGGTGGTCTTTCTATAGTATAGGAGGGATAATCTTGTTTTGTGACATGGTTAGGAGGATTCATTATACAGCTCCAAACTTATACCGTCAAGAGTAGACTATTTTTTTTTTTTTTTTTTTTTTAGATATATAATTTTTTCTCCCCTCTTCTTAATGAGTTGGGCCGCCTGTAGGTGATAAGTTGATTACCCTCCTATATCATTATCATTATCTTCATTAGCCGTTATCATTAGCCGTAATTAAACGAACGCTGTTTTGATTCGCGTTGCCTTGATGCCGGCTTCAGTGTCAGTACCGGAATAAGGGGATATAATAATAAAAAGTACTCATGTTGTTGTTGGTGGTGGTGGTTGTGGTTAAGGGGGTGCGGGAGTACGGGACAGGCTTGGGAAGGGGGGGGGGACTGCTGGGTGGGTGGGGGAATAGGGGGACAGACAGGCTTGGGGTGGGTAGAAAGCCTGTCCCCTATTCCCGCACCCCCTTAACCCCCCCTCCCCCCCCCTAGCCTGTCCTCCTACTCCCGCACTCCCCAAACCCCCCCCCCAAGCCTGTACCCCTATTCCCGCACCCCCTTAATCTGGAGCAACTGATTCCTCCAAACCATTCCCAGCAACAGGAAGGACACCATTATATTTATTTATTGGCTCTGTTTTTCCTGATATACTTTGGAGGAATGTAAGGACCCCAGTGGTACCAAACAAAAGTGTATTTCCCCATTGGTAAAGCCTCGTGGAAATCACACCAATGGAACACTGACTGGAAATTATGTTGGTGAATTGGAGGGTAATGATTGGAGGAGGAGGAGGATTGGAGGGTATTGATTGGATGGTATTGATTGGAGGGTATTGATTAGAGGGTATTGATTGGAGGGTATTGATTGGAGGAGGAGGATTGGAGGGTATTGATTGGAGAAGGGTTGGAGGATATTAATTAGAGGATATGGATTAGAGGGTATTGAATGGAGGGTATTGATTAGAGGGTATTGAATGGAGGGTATTGATTGGAGGGTATTGATTGGAGGGTATTGATTGGAGGGTATTGATTAGAGGTTATTGATTGGAGGGTATTGATTGGAGGGTAATGATTGGAGGATGATGACTGGAGGGTATTGATTAGAGGGTAATGATTAGAGGGTATTGATTGGAGGGTAATGATTGGAGGGTAATGATTGGAGGGTATTGAAAGAGAGAGAACAGTCAAACAGTAATATAGAGAACAAGGCAGTATTATTATTATTATTATTATTATTTTTTTTTTTTTTTTTTTTGGGGGGGGTCACTGTTTTCAGAATCCTCTGTTGGAGCAGTTTATTAATTGCTTATATTTTGAACTACAAGGGAAGGGGTAGAGAAAAGGAAGGGGCAGGGAAAGGGAAAGGGTAGGAAAAGGAAGGGGTAGTGAAAGGGAAGGGGTAGGGAAAGGGAAGGGGTAGGGAAAAGGAAGGGGTAGGGAAAGGGATGGGTTAGGGAAAGGAAAGGGGCAGTGAAAGGGAAGGGGTAGGGAAAGGAAAGGGGTAGGGAAAGGAAAGGGGTAGGGAAAGGAAAGGGGTAGGGAAAGGAAAGGGGTAGTGAAAAGGGAAGGGGTAGGGATAAGAAGGGGGTAACGTAAGCGGGGTAAAGGGAGTGGGATAAGGGGAGTGGGCTAAGGGTAAGGGGGTAAGGGTAAGGGGGTAAGGGTAAGGGGGTAAGGGGAGGGGGGTTAGGGTGAGTGGGATAAAGGGAGGGGGGTAAAGGGAGGGGGTGAAAGGGTTATGGTGAGGAGGGTAGGGGTGAGGCAAGGTAAAGACAGAGAATGGGTGAGGCAGGTAAGAGTAGGAGAAGCATAAAGGGAAGCACACATAAGGGGCAGGGGTAGGGGAAAGGGTAGGGGCACACACAGGGACAGGGGTAGGGGCACACATAGGGACAGAGATAGGGGCAGGGATAGGGACAGGAGTAGGGGAAAGGGTAGGGGCACACATAGGGACATAGATAGGGACAGGGATAGGGACAGGGGTAAGGGAAGGAGTAGGGACACACACAGGGGCAGGGGTAAGGGAAAGATTAAAGGCACACATAGGGACAGAGATAGGGAAGGAGTAAGGACAGGGATAGGGACAGGGGTAAGGGAAGGAGTAGGAGTCACAGGTAGGGATAGGGGAAAGGGTAGGAGCACACAAGGAACAAGGATAGGGACAGGGATAGGGATAGGGATAAGGGAAGGAGTAGGGGTCACAGGTAAGCTATATAGGGGCAATGAAACTGACAGCTGACGACCGGCCGAGGCTCCTCCAACAAATTACACCTTCTCAATATGGAGATTCCAGACGCCCTCTAATTTCCACAGATTGACCCCCAGGAGGCTGTCACAAGATTCACAGACCGAGACGAGCAAATATCAACCTTCAGGACCCTGTGACCGTGTGTGAAAATTGGAGGCTTCCGATTCCACCTGACCATGCCACGAAACAAGCTCCTTCCGCATGGGTAGTGTTTCGTGGCAATATTTCAAGGCCTCATAATTTTATATCCAAATTTTCTGATTACATTACAAAGTCCCCTAACTACCGCTACAATCATCCACAATCTATTTTTATTATCGTATTATACATTCTATTGCTATTTCTAAGCTTTCTATCTCTAACTTCGACTTGTATTTCTAAGCATCATATTTCCAATTTAGTATCTGAGCTGTTTACTTCTGCTATATTGATAAAATTAGACTACTATATCATACTTGTACTTCTGCATATATTATTACTTATATTTCTATTTTTACGCCTTATAAGCTTCTCTGAAATCTCATCAAACTCTTCGAACAGGTAGCCGGTATATAATGTTCATAATTAATAATCATTCATAAATATTCATAAATATTCATAATTAAGTATTCAAAATATAGGACACACTGTCGTATCAGTCAGTGATTGGCAAACTCCCGGATATCCGAGTTCTGAGTGACGAAGCCCGAGTGCTTAAGGGACCCTGTGATGTAGTCAGATAATTGGAGATAAAAAAGTCCTTCAAATAATGCCATGAATTACCACATATATGGAAGGAGCTTGTTTTGTGACATGGTCAGGAGGAATCAGAATCCTCCAGTTTTCATACAGGGTTCTTAAAGGGATAACACACTTTTGGTACATCACAGCGCCTTGATTCCTCCAAAGTATGTCAGGAAACAGGACCAGAACAACAAAAATAATGGTATCCTGTTGTCTTGAATTATCTGGAGGAATTAGATATATACTCCAGATCTATATATACAAAATACCAGATCTGAATTCTCCCCTTCTTAATTGCCAAACAGGACCGACCAACCACTGCACTTACTTCCTGTCTAATGAGGTGTGGGTTGTGGATGTCATTAGTGGTTCGCTGATTACCTTCCCCTGATAATAATGGTCCCCCCGCCCCCCCATCACTCCCCCTCGGTGTGGACAGTGAGACGCCAATAAGGAGGTGGTGAAGCAATTAAAGGCAGATTCTAATGGTTGGTTTGTGGTGTGGACTGTCCAGGTGTGCTTGTGTGTGTGTGTGTGTGTGTGTGTGTGTGTGTGAGTGTGAGTGTGTGTTTGTGTGTTAGTGTTTGTGTGTTTGTGTGTTTGTGTGTGTGTGTGTGTGTGTGTGTGTGTGTGTGTGTGTGTGTGTGTGTGTGTGTGTGTGTGTGTGTGTGTGTGTGTGTGTGTGTGAGTGTGAGTGTGACTGTGTGTGAGTGTGAGTGTGTGTGTGTGTGTGTGTGTGTGTGTGTGTGTGTGTGTGTGTGTGTGTGTGTGTGTGTGTGTGTGTGTGTGTGTGTGCGTGTGTGTGTGTGTGTGTGTATTCAAACAACCCAACACTTTAGATACACACACGTACACACACACACACATACACACACACATCCCCCTCACCACCATCTCCATCCAATCCCCAGAGATGGAGATGGCAGGCCCCCCCCCCCTCCCTCCCTCCCTTCCCAACTCAGCGCTCGTGTCGGCTAATAGTTTTAATTACATTCATTAGGTTTATAATTACTGCCGTCGCCCGCCATCCCACACCGCCAGTATGATAACGTCATTAAGGGGTCATGTCGTGGCCACATTGGGATCCACTTCGTCCTCCAAGCAACGCTACGAAACAGAACCCCAGCTTGTATACTGAGGCTGTGTGTTTCCTGGCATTGTTTGGAGTGATCAATAGTATTCATTTTGGTTTAATTAAGATGACATCGGGGTCCCTCAGGGTATACCTTGGTCGCCTTGCCTGCACACGCTCATTTATTTCCCTCCCTAGTCCCCTAAGGCCGTATGACACGGTCTCTCTTTTCCTGCGACATCGTGTCCTGCGACACCATTTTCGACGTCATGTCGCGGGAAATAATAGCACACGGCAAAATCCCAAGAAAGACAACAACGACGACCGACGACGCCACGCGGGCGGCGGGACAACCAAAACACTCAATCACAAAAGCGAAATCACCAAGGATGGACGCCATTAACCGAGCAATTTTTAGCTGTTAGAGCATGTGCAATTGCTTTGGAAGAAGAAGAAAGAGGAAAGAGGTTTGGACCAGGCGGCAGGCGAAAACAGAATGTAACAAACCCCGAAATCAAATCAATGTTCCATGCTCATATTGAACAGTTTAATTCGGTGTATATAATATAATTATAAGATATAGGAATACAATTTATATATTCAAATAATGATACCTAACACCACTTAAATCATATTATGCCATAATAATATATTGAATACAATATTATTCACTACAGACTTTCAACGACTTTCTCCCTGTCTCAGGAAATCCGCGACAGTTTTCGATAGTTTCTATTTACACCTCATTGCCCGAAATCTCCAGTTTCCCGCCACATGTCGCAGAACTCGATGTCGCAGGAAAAAGTGCCCGTGTGATACCGGCTTTACTTCCCTACTCCTTGTTTCCCTACTCCCAGCCCCCATACTTCGCGTCACCCTTGCCCCACTATCATTCAATTTGTTTGTAAAGTAGACTTGTTTTATGTTTCTTTTTCAACTTTTCTCCAAAATTTCTATGCTACTTTTTTCTTACTGCGTGGGATCTTTATTTTTTCCAGCCAGATTTGGTGTGAGGAAGTGGTGGGTAACGAGAAGCCTTCTCTATAATACTTTCCTTCACCTTAGAAGACAAGGTAGCATGGCACAATGAAAAAGTCTCTCAAGAACCAATAGATCTGTTGCTGCTTGAAAGTCCTTTGTCCTTTGTATTCCCTTACTTCCTGTCGTAGCATCCCCTTTATCTCGTACCCCCAGCAATATACAGCACTCCCTCTCCTTTAACCCTCTTCTCACTGTCCCCTATTTCTCGTCCGCCCTCTCCTCTCCCTTTCTCGTCCACTTTCCCTCGCATTCCCTCCACCTCTCCCTTTGCTCAACCTCCCCTTCCTATCCCCCTTTCTCGTTCCTATTTCCCTTTCCTCGTCCCTATCTCCTTCTACCCTTTCTTGTTCCCTAACCCTCCCCCTCCTTCCCCCTCTCCCTTTCTCGTTTCCTCTCCTTCACTCCTCTCATATCCCCTATCCTTTCCCCTCTCCCATTCTCGTTTTCTCTCCCTCCCACTTCCCCTCCTCTCCCCTCTCCCTTCCTCACCCCTTTCCCCCTTGCCCCCCGTCCCTGATAATAAAGTGTGGCTCCACTACTCTACTTAATCCCACGACACAAGACCATTTTTTAAAGAAGTCTGTGATGTCGCCGAAAGAAACCCTTCACTACTGTACGTAATTCTACAGACTGGAGCGAGAAATAGTGTGCCTGAGTATAGATGGCCCGTTATTCGGTATTGTTAGGAAGCTTCCAATTTACCGAAAGAGATCACAGGACCCATAAACTTCCGGGAGAGAAAAACCGGAGAAGCTTCCTACTATCTTACTTAAAGGTTCATTCTTTGACTAATTTCAAGTTACTCCTTTTTTTTAATATTTAGATCCTCGCTGGTCACAGGATTTTACTCAGCACAAAAAAAAAAAAAAAAAAAAAAAAAAAAAAAAACTGAGCATACACCCTAAGGTACACCTGCATTACTCCTATTTTGTTGGCTTATTCTCGGTAGCTACTGAATTAGACCCATCTTTTTCTCTCCTATAATTGTGACAACGAATGCAACTATAAATTTACATACTATAGCGAACAATAGTTACGAGACATAGAGAAATACAGGAATAAAATTAATCCAAAACAAAGTTGTGTTTCCGGAAACGGTGAATAAAACCCACTCTTGTTGACGGAAATAATATATATTAATCCAAGAAGAGTGGGTATTATTCACCGTTTATGATCATCACGCCAGTGTGATTTCACCACCACCTGTTTCCGGAAAGATATAACATGAGGATATAGTTGAAAGGGAGAGGCTGTAGAGATGGGTGGTGCTCCAGTTGAAGAGGGATTGAGAGAAGGAAGAAACGGAGGTGAAAGAAAGAGGAAGACGGGATCACATATCGAGAGGAAAAGGGACAAAAGATAATAGGGCAGTTAAAACGTATATTTGGGATTTGAAGCCCGATAATATTACGGAACCTCGAGGAACACTTACCGATACCTGCAGAAGACAGATAATTATATTCTACTGAACAAACCACAACATTAATTTCATCAGTGTATGGATTATAAGGATTGGTCAAACATACACACTGCAATAAGTTTTTACCACTAGTTCAATCATCAAGTAAATTAAGGAACCCAAGATTTCCAGAAACAACAACAGCCATCAATTTGCTGACAACATTTTATTCCAAATAAAGTCATACTATCATAACATGAGGCATATAGGAGTGGTAATTCACAATGACGTGAAGAGCAGCATGCTAAGAAAAACCCACTTTTTATAGACAAAAAGTATATAATATGGACGTTTCGGAGGCAACTACCTCCCTCTTAAGGGGGTCATGTCGTGGCCACATTGGGATCCACTTCGTCCTCCAAGCAACGCTACGAAACAGAACCCCAGCTTGTATACTGTCATCAGAACACACCTTGTCCCTCCCTCCCCCTGTCAGCTACTTATTTTCCTTTCATGTTTCATTCAACTCTGTACTGCTGAAGAGGGAGGTAGTTGCCTCCGAAACGTCCATATTAAATACTTTTTCTCTATAAAAAGTGGGTTTTTCTTAGCATGAGGCATATAGAGAAATGAACTGAAGAGGATGAAAGAAGACCACGCTTGGATGAAGTAAAGAGAAGCGATAACAAACACGAAGGAAATAGAAGAAAAAGAGGGACAGTTGAACAATTGAATGGGAGTGAGGCCCGGGTCAGAAGTTGCACCAAAACCCTAAGCATACACACAAAAACCAAAGTGTACTGCCACGAACCATAATAAGTATCCAGGTCTTGATGAAGTTTCGAAGCATCTGACATAACAGGAACCGAATTACAAAGCTTAGCAAACTGTGCATGTCTCATACCGGTACTTGATGGAGCTCGATTAAGTGGGAGAATCGTGTTGGTAATTCTGGAGCAACTGAATCCTCCAAACTATTCCAAGCCACAGAATAGAACACCATTATTTTTGCTCTTCTAGTCCTGTTTCCTAGCATACTTTGGAGGAATTAAGACACTCCAAGGTACCAAAAAAGAATTACCACCTTAATACTCCATCAGGCTAATCGAAGCAGACCTGAATACTTATTATGGCTCGTGACTGTCTGTATAAAATAGAGAAGAGGTCCCACGCGACACTTTTTACACCTGGCGACCACTCGTGTTCAGGTGTGAGGGAGACAACCAGGTGTTTCAGCCGGATGTGAACTAAGGACGGAATAACCCTTCCATACTGCCTATACCTTTATCTAGGACTTCAGGTGTGTGTGTGTGTGTGTGTGTATGTACTGTATGTGTGTGTGTGTGTGTGTGTGTGTGTGTGTGTGTGGTGAGTGTGTGTGTGTGTGTGTGTGCTAGGGTCTGTTTCGACAATATTTCCCTGTAAAGGAGTCCCATGCATTTCCAAATAATGCAAACACACATTTGTATAATAGCAATATAATATAACACAACACAGTATAATAAAATATGATAATAATTTCTTTGGGTTCCCTGCTTCTCATATATATACATACTAACGAACCAACTAGCCTACTCCATACAATAATTTTATCCACAACCACTATCTCCTTGTATAAAACCCTTACTCAAACCGACAACACACACACACGCAACACACACAACATACACACACACACTCACATACACACACACGACACACACACACACACACACACACACACACACACACAAAACACATACACACACACAACACACACACACACACAAAACACATACACACACACAAACAAACACACACACACACACACACACACACACACACACACACACACACACACACACACACACACACACACACAACACACACACACACACACACACACACACACACACACACATACAAAACACAGACACACACACACACACACACACACACATACAATACAGGCCTGACAAAAGCTAACTCAAGAGTGCCTCAATTATAACAGCTTGGACCCGCTTCAAACACACCGCCCCGCCCCTCCGTCCTCGCCCCATCACCCTCACTACACACACTACACGTCTCACAAGAAGAATCTCCAACCCTCCCTTTAAAGAGATGGGAGGTATACTTTGGGTACACATTGGAGTGCCTTGATTCCTCGAAAGTATGACAGGAAACAGGACCAGATTAAAGAAAAATAGTGGTGGTCTGTTGCTTGGAATAGTTTGGTGCATGGAATGAATCAGTTGTTTCTTATTTATCAACACTGTATGCGAGTACTATCTATCCCCATAAAATATCTTCCTGCCCATATCACACATACACACACCCTCATAGCACCTTGTACCCCTCAGTAGCCCTCCTCCTTAACCCCCCCCCTCCTCCCTACATCGCCGCCCCCCCTCAAAACACACTCCACACGGCCCTCTTTACCCGTCGCTCCTTGTGTGTGTGTCTGGTGGAGGAGTTGTGTTAAAGGGAGAAAGATAGAGGGAGGGTCATAAAGGGAAGGGTGTATGTCCGAATCAATGGGAGGCAAGGAGGCGGAAGGAAAGGAGAGCCGGAGGGGAGAAGAAGAAGGAGGAGGAGGGGAATGGCTACAGGCAGACAGGGAAGCGGAAGGAAATGAATGAAAGGAAGGAGGGACGGGTGAGATATTATATATAGTTGTGTACAGTGAGGGAAAAGAGTTCTAACATTTACCCTCGACTTTGGTCTGATGATAAAATAATGTAATAAAGAAAGCTGTGATAATATATATTGGAAAATATTTACGTATATAATAAAGTGGGATGAATTTTAAGTAGCCTGTGATGCTGGTGATTGTCTCTAATACTTGCCACAAAACTTTACAACCCATTGTAGGTTTGTAATAATTAGTAGTCTAAAGTAGTAGTCTCACTGACAATGTTACACTCATAAGGGATACACGCCCTCGTCGACATGCTGTCCGCCCAACACAGAGGTACTGTCAGACACGTGGCCTTCTGTTTGTCAAGCTTGACGGATGAGAAACTGTCCTTTCATGTGAGCAAGTTACTCCACCCGGGTTGGAACAGGAGGCCAGAGCTTGACACGCCCGAGTGCTACCCACCTTGCCATGCTACCGTAAAGATTTTG
>JAWQEG010001978.1:460000-476549 GCA_033782935.1 Petrolisthes cinctipes | reverse complement strand
AGTAAGGAGGGAGTGTTGGAACAGAGTGGAAGAGTATGTGAGAGAGAGAAGTGTGAGGGAGTAAGGAGGGAGTGTTGGAACAGAGTGGAAGAGTATGTGAGAGAGAGAGAGAGAGAAGTGTGAGGGACAGAGTAGGGAGTAAGGAGGGAGTGTTGGAACAGAGTGGAAGAGTATGTAAAGGAGAGTAACATGAGGGACAGAGTAGGGAGTAAGGAGGGAGTGTTGGAACAGAGTGGAAGAGTATGTAAAGGAGAGTAACATGATGGACAGAGTAGGGAGTAAGGAGGGAGTGTTGGAACAGAGTGGAAGAGTATGTAAAGGAGAGAGAGAGAGAGAGAGAGAGAGAGAGAGAGAGAGAGAGAGAGAGAGAGAGAGAGAGAGAGAGAGAGGTATGTAAAGGAGAATAGGGAGTGTTGGAACAGAGTGGAAAAGTATGTGTGAGAGAGAGAGAGAGAGAGAGAGAGAGAGAGAGAGAGAGAGAGAGAGAGAGAGAAGTGTGAGGGGGGGAGGAGGGAGTGTTGGAACAGAGAGAGAGAGAGAGAGAGAGAGAGAGAGAGAGAGAGAGAGAGAGAGAGAGAGAGAGAGAGAAGTGTGAGGGGGAAAGGAGGGAGTGTTGGAACAGAGTGGAAGAGTTACGTGTTGTTGTGGAATGTCTGTCTGTGTGTATTGAGGAGGTGGAGTGATGTGAAGACCATTGCACAGTCACATACATAAATAATGCTTAGTTGTTGTTGTTGTTGTTGTTTGGTTCCCACTACCAATTCCACTCCTTCCACCACTCCCTCTGTTTCCACTCCTATCAACTCCACTCCCTCTGTTTCCACTGCTGTTTCCACTCCTTTCACCACTCTCTCTGTTTTCACTCCTTCCATAACCACTCCTGTTTCCACTCCCTCTCCTTCCACCACTCCCTCTGTTTCCACTCCCTCTGTGTCAACTCCTTCCACCACTCCCTCTGTTTCCACTCCCACTCCTTCCACCACTCCCTCTGCTTCCACTCCTATCAACTCCACTCCCTCTGTGTCCACTCCTTCCACCACTCCTTCTGTTTCCACTCCTTCCACCACTCCCTCTGTTTCCACTCTCTCCACCTCGCTCTTCTTCGCTCTCACTCCCTCTCCCTCTCCTCCTCTGTGGTATATGACGGAGGTGTGACCCCTGCCACGGTGCGAGGCCGAGGTGAACGTGTCGGTGGTGCCTCTGCATCTTGAGCCTCGTGGTAAATACCTGACGACATGCTGGACAGGTGAGAGGCAGTAGTGCTCTTGTTGTTGTTGTTGTTGTTGTTCTAGTGTAATTGTTATGGCGTGTGTGTTGTTAAGGATGGTGTTGTGTGCGTGTGTGTTATGTGTGTCGTTGTCAATGATGGTGTGTGCGTGTGTGTTATCGATAATGGTGTTTGTGTGTACGTGTGTGTTGTCAAGGATGGTGGTGTTGTGTGCGTGTGTGTTGTGTGTGTCGTTGATAATGGTGGTGGTGTGTGTGTGTGTGTGTCGTCAATAATGGTGGTGTGTGCATGTGTGTCGTTGATGGTGTGTGTGTCATGTGTGTCATCGATAATGGTGGTGTGTGTGTTGTCAAGGATGGTGTTGTGTGTGTTGTGTGACTCATCGATAGTAGTAGTGGTGTGTGCATGATGTGTTTGGTTGTGTTGATCCAGCTCAGCGCGTGTGTCGAAGGCCAACACACACACCTTACAGAACAGCACCGTACACATCAGAGCCTCACGTGTGTGCTTCTTCATGTGCCCACGTAGGTTATAATTTGTCATGAACCTGGCATCACACACCTCACACACCATATTCTTATCCTGAAGGTGAACTTCCCTCTGGTGTGCCCTCAGTGCCTTGGTGGTCTTGAAGGAGGTGTGACAAACCCCGCATATGAAGTCCCTTGCCGTGCGATGACTTCTGCAGTGGTCATCAAAGTACTGCTTGTGGTTGAAGGCCTTGCTGCAAACCGGACATCTGTATCGTCCCTCGTTAGTGTGTAGTGTTTGGTGGTTGCGATAGGTGTCCAGGGTCTTGAGTAGGTGTCCACACAGGTCACACTTGTAGGTGCGTATGTGTGAGTGTGTCCTCATGTGTCGCGCCAGCTTGGTCTTGGTGGTGCCGCGGAAACTACACACCTGGCACGGGAACAGCTTGGGGTCCCCGTGCTTGTGCATGCGGTGAACACGTAGCCCGATCTTCTGTGAGAAGGTCTTGCTGCAGATCTCGCAGAGGTGTGACCCCTGCCACGGTGCGAGGCCGAGGTGAACGTGTCGGTGGTGCCTCTGCATCTTGAGCCTCGTGGTAAATACCTGACGACATGCTGGACAGGTGAAGGAACCTCTCAGCCAGCGGTCATCCTCTTCAGTGCCTTCTTCAGTGCCTTCAGCTGTGTTTGTCTTCCTCCTCAGGCCGGATAGTAGTTGGTGGTGGTGTGCCCGCGTCCGCCCTCGCCCTCGCTTCATGTCCCCCCTCCCGCGCCCCCCACTCTCACGCCCCCCTCCTCCTCTCCCTCTCCCCCCCCCCCTACCACCACCACCGTCGCCGCCATTACATCCTTGTTATTATTGCTGTTGTTGTTGTTGTTGTTGTTGTTGTTGTTGGGTAATCCTCCTTCACTGATATTTCCTCTTTCATTCCTGTGTTGTTGTTGTTGTTGTTGTTGTTGTTGTTGGGTAATTCTCCTTCACTGATATTTCCTCTTTCATTCCTGTGTTGTTGTTGTTGTTGTTGTTGTTGTTGGGTATTCCTCCTTCAATGATATTTCCTCTTTCATTCCTGTGTTGTTGTTGTTGTTGTTGTTGTTGTTGTTCATTTGCTCGTTCTTCTCCGTGTGCTTGTGGGCGAGTGTGTTCTTCCTCCTTACATCCCTCACCACCACTCCCCACTCCCCCCTCCACCTCTTCCACCTCCTCCTCCACCTCCTCCTCCAGAGTGTCTCGCCCTGGAAGAAACACAGAGACTTAGGGAGGCTGAAGGAAGGAGGGAAAGGAAGGATGGGAGGGATTATGTCACCACTACAACCAACCCACCTGTAAAACCACCCAATCCCCACCAACACTCCATTTTGTCACGATACCTCCTTCTCCTACCAACACCCCCTATTTGTAACGCTACCCCCTTCCCCTACCAACACCCCCTATTTGTAATGCTACCCCCTTCCCCAACCAACACCCCCTATTTGTAACGCAACCCCTTCCCCTACCAACACCCCCTATTTGTAACGCTACCCCCTTCTCCTACCAACACCCCCCATTTGTAACGCTACCCCCTTCCCCTACCAACACCCCCTATTTGTAACGCTACCCAATTCTCCTACCAACACTCCATTTGTAAAGCTACCCCCACCCCCTACCAAGACCCCTCAGTCACGCTACCCCCACCCCCCTACCAACCCTCTCCCATCTGTAACGCTACCCCCCACCCCCAATTTGTAACGCTACCCACCCCCCTACCAACCCCACCTACCCACCCCCCACTACCTATAAAGAATTTGCTGTTGAACAAGTGACTGCCCTTTGTTCCCTAATCAATGCATCCATAAGGCAGTGTACAGTTCCTTCACATTGCAAAACAGTATATGTAACACCAATCCATAAAGTTTCCAACCCCCAGTCATTCCATCAACTAAGACCAATTACAATAACACCCTTCAATAGTCTACTGTGTGAAAGTTTTGTCTTCAACTGGGCCTCAGCCAGCATTGCAAATGCCATTGATCACCAACAGTTTGGCAATATGAAATCATCATCCAGCACACACTGTCTCATTAACCTCCTAGATTTCATATATAAAAACATTGAAATTAGAAAAACCTCAGTTGCATTGGCATTCATTGACTTCAAAAAAGCTTTCGACTTAGTAGACCATAATGTAATTAATTTTAAATAAGGCACTGAGTATTGGGATGGATCCGAGCTTGGTAGCTTGGTTGTCAGATATCAGGGTGCTGTTTCAGGACCTCAGAAGATTAAGTGAGGTGTGCCCCAAGGGATGAGAATGAGACCCTTGTGTTTCTCAATCCTCATAAACGATGCCCTGACCCGACACACCACACCGGTGGAAATATGTGGATGATCATCCACTGTAGGTGTTGTGGTGGATAACACACAACCTAACTACCACTAACTAACTAACTAACTACAACTAAATAACCTTCAGTCATTGACCAAGGTTAATAATGTGACCATCAACCTCAACAAAACGGTGGTGATATATTTTCACACATCCACCACACCTGTACCAACACACACACACACACACACACCTGTACCACCACACACACACACACACACACACCTGTACCACCACACACACACACACACACACACACACGCACCTGTACCACCACACACACACTCACACACACACCTGTACCACCACACACACACTCACACACACACCTGTACCACCACACACACACACACACACACACACACACCTGTACCACCACACACACACACACACACACACCTGTACCACCACACACACACACACACACACACACACACACCTGTACCACCACACACACACACACACACCTGTACCACCACACACACACACACACACCTGTACCACCACACACACACACACACACCTGTACCACCACACACACACACACACACCTGTACCACCACACACACACACACACACACCTGTACCACCACACACACACTCACACACACACCTGTACCACCACACACACACCTGTACCACCACACACACACACCTGTACCACCACACACACACACACACACACACACACCTGTACCACCACACACACACACACACACACACACACACACACACACACACCTGTACCACTACACACACACACACACACACACACACCTGTACCACCACACACACACACACAAACACACACACCTGTACCACCACACACACACACACACACACACACCTGTACCACCACACACACACACACCTGCAGTCACTCTCGGAGGTCACCCACTCCAGGTTGTGGAGGAAACCAAACTCCTGGGGATAATATTAGACAACAAATTGGACTGGAAGCAGCACATCACCACCATCACACAGTCAGCTTCTTATCGCCTCTATATGATAAGAAGGCTCAAATCCCTAGGCACACCAGAGTGAGAGCTGAGGGATATATATCAAATGGGTGCTACTGTAGCGTGAGGTCTATCTCAATATAGCGTGAGGTCTACCTCAATATAGCGTGAGATCTACCTCCCTTTTCGACTATAGCGTGAGGTCTACCGCAGCATCGAACTATAATATAATATTGTATGTATATTTATATTATCATTTATATATATCTATATACTATTTATATCTATATTAAAGGCAGAGAGGTAAAAATAAACACGCTATCAAATACAATACATACAATTATTTTAGCAATAAACATTTCGTATATCTTCTAGGAAAGACACGAATAGATCATTCGAATTTTTTCTCATCATCTTTCAGCAAAAATGATCAAGATGTGACTGGAACAGCTGACTACCAACACCTCGCAATTTCTTGAGAATTATCGTTTTAGCACCTGTTGCTGGATCCACATAATGTCGCTGGTGATTCACTGTTGAATGATACATACATACATACATAACATTACACACACATACATATTAATACATACATATATACATATACACACACATTCATACATACATTACACACATGTATATCTTTTACTATACTTATCTACCTTCAGTTCCATAATTATACACACATACAAACACACACACACACACACATCCCTCTACCCTCCCCCTTTCCCTCACACACACACACACAAACACACACACACACACACATGGCATTTACATTACTATAAGCAGACCACTCATCTGAATGTATCACCGAACCATTTGCACATTCCCTTTCAATAATAGAGATTAGAGTGTTGCGATCACGCCGTTTTTTTTTTTTTTTTTTATATGTTCCGACACTGGACATAGGCTTAATCAAGCCGGTTACCGTGGTCCAGGTCAACTGCTGCTCACACACACACACACACACGTCACGACTTCCGAACTGGTACCCAGCCACAGAGGGAGGGAAGTGAGGGTAATTCCCAAATACTGCAGCTGTTATGGTACCAGTGAGGGTGTTATGGTACCAGTGAGGGTATTATGATACCAGTGAGGGTGTTATGGTACCAGTGAGGGTGTTATTGTACCAGTGAGGGTGTTATGGTACCAGCGAGGGTGTTATGGTACCAGTGAGGGTGTTATGGTACCAGTGAGGGTGTTATGGTACCAGCGAGGGTGTTATGGTACCAGTGATGTTGTTATGGTACCAGCGAGGGTGTTATGGTACCAGTGAGGGTGTTATGGTACCAGTGAGAGTGTTATGGTACCAGTGAGGGTGTTATGGTACCAGCGAGGGTGTTATGGTACCAGTGAGGGTGTTATGGTACCAGTGAGGGTGTTATGGTACCAGCGAGGGTGTTATGGTACCAGTGAGGGTGTTATGGTACCAGCGAGGGTGTTATGGTACCAGCGAGGGTGTTATGGTACCAGTTAGGGTGTTATGGTACCAGTGATGGTGTTATGGTACCAGCGAGGGTGTTATGGTACCAGTGAGGGTGTTATGGTACCAGTGAGAGTGTTATGGTACCAGTGAGGGTGTTATGGCACCAGTGAGGGTGTTATGGTACCAGTGAGGGTGTTATGGTACCAGTGAGGGTGTTATGGTACCAGTGAGGGTGTTATGGTACCAGTGAGGGTGGTATGGTACCAGCGAGGGTGTTATGGTACCAGCGAGGGTGTTATGGTACAAGTGGGGGTGTTATGGTACCAGCGAGGGTGTTATGGTACCAACGGAGGTGTTATGGTAACAGTGAGGGTGTTATGGTACCAGTGAGGGTGTTATGGTACCAGCGAGGGTGTTATGGTACCAGTGAGGGTGTTATGGTACCAGTGAGGGTGTTATGGTACCAGCGAGGGTGTTATGGTACCAGTGAGGGTGTTATGGTACCAGTGAGGGTGTTATGGTACAAGCGAGGGTGTTATGGTACTCTCTCTCTCTCTTTTAAACACACACACACACACACACACAGACTCTCTCTCTCTCTCTCTTTTAAACACACTCACACACACACACACACAGACACTCTCTCTCTCTCTCTCTCTCTTTAAAACACACACACACACAAACTCTCTCTCTCTCTTTAAAACACCCCCCCCCCAGGCACCATGAAATGCTCCCCCCCACCCCCGCCACCACCACCACGGCGAGAAACCCGACACTCCAACATTCTCACACCGCTACAAGCACATAATTGTAAATATAATTGTAAATATAATTAACAGAAAATAATAACATCCAGAAATAATGTCGGCCTTCCAATTCAACTCCTCACACATAATTTTTTTTTTTATTTACATTTTATCATCATCACATTGTCCATTCATCTATATAATTATTTCTTATTATATTATTCATCTATCAGTATTTATATTTTCTTCCATATAGAATATAATTATGTTTATGTATTAACAATTTATTATCATTATTATTATTATTATTGTTATTATTTTTATTATTATTATGCAAACACAAACACAAACACACACACACACACACACACTTATGCAAACACACACACACACTCACTTATGCAAACACAAACACACACACACACACTCACTTATGCAAACACACAGTCACACACACACTCACTTTTGCAAACAAACACACACCCTCACTTATGCAAACACACACACACACAGTCACACACACACTCACTTATGCAAACACACACACACACACTCTCACTTATGCACACACACACACACACACACAGTCCCCCAAATATTATGACTGTTAGGTTGATAAAATTACTTGATGTTTGTTACGTTGAGTCAGGGTATCCACCTTTGTGTGAATTGGTCAAACTTAAGCAGCATAAGTTCCTCCGGACCATGTGGCAGGAGCGTTCAGGGTATGATGACGATCCCTTGATGTTCGTTATCGGATTGGTCACTGATTCGAACACAGTGACAGGGAAGTCTATTGGAGAGTTCCTGCAGCGTGATCCGGGAAATTTGGACTGGGTGAGGCAGGACCTAATTGATGGCATTATTAACAGCAATTCATCAAGACGTAATACTTACAAGAACATCAACTCTGATTTTTCAATCCATTATGTATATAGAGAAAGACACACAATTAGTGAGATACAAAGATTATCTTTTACGAAGTTCCGTGTGAGTGGACACAACTTGGCGTGTGAGACTGGGAGATGGAACAGGAGAGGTAGAGGCCGTTTACCTCTAGAAGAACGAGTGTGTAGTTGTGGTCAAGTACAGACGGAACGGCATGTGGTACAGGAGTGTCCACTCACATGGTACATCAGGGATAGGTATAGATTTAGTAGTCTAGAAGAATTGTTTTCTGAGATGTATGAGCCAATGGTAGTGTGCAAAATAATTCATGAAATTTTGTCTATTTATTGTTAAGGTTATGTTTTAAGGGTGTTTAGTGTTTGGGTATAGATTTAAAGAGTATTTATTGTATTTAGTGTTGGACTACAGTTTCGTGCCAACATAATGTTTTCTGATTTATATGGCACTTGTAAATATATCTATTTTGTATGGTGATGTAATGATACATTGAGCTGTGGTCAATAAAAATATCTATCTATCTATCTATCTATCTGTGTGTGTGTGTGTGTGTGTGTTTGGAGGCTACTGATTCCTCCTGACTAAGCCACGAAACAAACAAGCTCCTTCCATATAGGTGTGTGTGTGTGTGTATGTATGTATGTATGTATATGTGTGTGTGTGTGTGTTTGCTTAAGCAAACACACACGCACACACACACTCTCTCTCACTTAAGCAAACACACACACACACACACTCTCTCTCACTTAAGCAAACACACACACACACACACACACACTCTCACTTAAGCAAACACACACACTCACTCTCTCTCACTTATGCAAACACACACGCACACACACACTCTCTTTCACTTAAGCAAACACACACACACTCTCTGTCTCACTTAAGCAAGCACACACACACACACAAACACACACTCTCTCTCTCTCTCTCACTTAAGCAAACACACACACACTCTCACTTAAGTGAGAGAGAGAGAGAGAGTGTGTGTGTGTGTGTGTTTGCTTAAGTGAGTGTGTTTGTTTAAGTGAGTGTGTGTGTGTGTATGTATATATGTGTGTATGTATATATGTGTGTATGTATATATGTGTGTGTGTATATATGTATGTATTGTTACGACTGACTCTAACGCAACACTACGTGTCTCCAGGTTCAGTCGGCGTGACTAGACGTTATGGGATATACACAAAATACTTTAGTAAATTTATAAATATATTGTAATATAACCACAAATATGCACAACGGAAACAAATAATTAAATAGAATTTCACTCACCAGTGAATCGTTACTCAAACACATAATATCTTAACTACTTAAACCTATAAACTTAAACCTATAAACTTAAACCTACACACTTAAACCTACACACTTAAACCTACACACTTAAACCTACAAACTTAAACCTACACACTTAAACCTACAAACTTAAACCTACAAACTTAAACCTACAAACTTAAACCTACAAACTTAAACCTACAAACTTAAACCTACAAACTTAAACCTATAATGCTGTGGACAATCCTGAGTTTACAATACGTCAGTCTCACCAGTTGTGGAGCTCCAGGAGAGAGATGTTACACTGTTGGAGGGAGGAGGCCTACTGCCTAAAACCAACACTATGCCTACCTGGTAAACTCAGAGCTCCACGAGCTCCGAGATATGAAACACCAGGTCACAGACACAACTACCCCAACCGCAGCTTTACTGACTCTTAACATTATTAACAATAGTTTATACAAAAAACAATGGTCGTAACAGCCTTCCCCCCATAAGGCAAAATTTGGTGTACAAATTTTGTAAAATTTACATTGGTCGGGACAAATAGTCTGCCAAAACATTAGCAGTACCTTTTATATGATAAACTGATAAATTATGATTTTGGAGATACAAACTCCACCGAGCTAGACGCTGGTTTTTATCACCAAAAGACTTTAAATATTTTAAAGGTTTGTGATCAGTGTACACGGTTATGGTTTTACATGGTGTCAGGTAGTAACTGAAGTGTTGCAACGCCAGTATTATTGATAGCAGTTCTTTCTCTACTGTAGCATAGCGGGTTTGAGCTGGAGTGAATTTCTTACTGTAGTATGCCACAGGATGATCCACACCATCAACATCTTCCTGCAGCAATGCAGATCCTGCTGCAAGGTCACTGGCGTCACAAGCGATTTTAAATGGTCTGTAGAAATTAGGAGCCATTAAAACAGGGTATGAGCACAGAACATCTTTCAGACCTTGAAAAGAATCTTGGCATGCTCGTGACCAAACAAATTTACTGCCCTTCTTCAATAAATTGGTAAGTGGTAAAGCCAAGTCTGCAAAGTTACACACATATCTCCTATAATATCCTACAGCTCCTAGAAAACGACGCACTTGTTGTTTGTTACTTGGAACAGGCATTTTAAAAATTCCTTCACATTTTGCAGTAGGTGGAGCAAGTGTTCCTAAACCAATAACATGTCCTAAATATAGCAACTGGGCACATACAAATTCAGATTTCTTAAGATTACCCACTAACCCAGCGCTATCTAGAGCCGAGAAGAGAGCATCTAACTGCAGCAAATGATCATCCCATGTGTCTGAAAATACTACAATATCATCTAGGTATACAACACAGTTGGGGACATCAGCAGTTACCTTATTCATCAAGCGTTGGAAAGTTGCAGGGGCATTGGTCAACCCAAAAGGCATTACAGTAAACTTATACATTTTACCCAGGGTTGCAAAACATGATATTTCCTGCACCCGCTTGGTCAGGGGTACTTGCCAAAAGCCGCGTAGACAGTTGATCTTCGTCAGGTACTTTGAGTTTACTATGGCTTCTACACAGTCGTCGATCCTCGGGATTGGAAAGGAGTCTTTCTTTGTGACAGTGTTCACTTTGTGGAAATCAATGCAAAATCGGAGACTGCCATCCTTCTTGGGGACAAGAGTTACAAGTGAGCACCACTCACCTTGCGAAGGTTCGATCACACCTAAAGATTCCATATCTGCCAATTCTGACATCATCTGGTTCACTCGGCTGGGATGAACACGGTATCCCCTGCTTGATGGGGGAAGCTGAACCGACGTCGATGTCATGAGCTACAGCAGTGGTACGACCAGGTTCATTCTTGAATACAGAAGGGTACTTGTATAGGAGATCTAAAACTTCAGTTTTCTGTGAATGTTGTAGGTGTTCCAACTTTTCTTACATAGTGGCTGAGTTGGACTGCCAAGTCTTGACAGATGACAGTGTGATTGGACTGACGTCTTCTTCCTCTTCATGCTGGCTATCAACAAGGCAAACGTCAGCGGCGCACACAGGAACTGAGGAGTCAGGAGGCGTATCAGGGGGTTCTCGTGAGTGATACTGCTTGAGTGTGTTGAAATGGCATAAGCGTCCCAACGTCTGTCAGGAGTAGATATTATATAATTAGTTGAGCTTATCTTCTTAATCACTTTGTAAGGGCCACTAGATTTTGCGTGTAAAGGTTGACCCTGTATTGGCAGAAGAAGAAGTACCTCATCACCGGGGTGGAACTCTCTATGCCTGGCACGCTTATCATACCAAGTTTTTGCTTTATCACGTGCCTGCTCAGAGTTATGGGCAGCAACTTCCCAACAACGCAACAATCTTTGCCTGAAGTCACCCACCATATCTAATATACTGATGCTCTCTTCTGGACTATCTAATAACCTCTCCCTAACTATATGTAAAGGTCCTCTGACTTGATGGGCAAATACCAATTCATAAGGAGAAAAACCTGTTGATTCATTTGGAGAATCTCTAAGCACAAACAAAAGATAGGGCAGGTCTTCGTCCCAATTAGATTGAAATTGAAGAGCATACTTACGCAAGATTCCCTTCAAGGTCTGGTAGGACCTTTCTACGGCACCTTGAGTCTGTGGATGATAAGGGGATGAAACAATGTTCTATGCCCAATCCCGCCATGGCTTCCTTGAACACTTTCTCCACAAAATATGATGCCCCATCTGTTTGTACCCGGTACGGAAACCCAAAATGAGAAAAAAAATCCAAAAGAGTATTACAGATGGTTCTAGCAGAGATTTTCCTTAAAGCTACAGCATGTAAATACCTAGTTGATACATCAATAATTGTAAATATATATTCATGACCTCTAGCTGTCTTTGGTAAGGGTCCCACTACATCACACTGGACCGTTACAAATGGCTCAGGCACCTGTCGTATTTTAACAAGAGGAGCTAATGGTATTTTTTTGTTTGGCTTTCCAACCTGTTGACAGAATTTACAAGTCTTACAATGTCTAGAAACATCTCTCCTCATACCTGGCCAGTAAATCTTCTTAGCGAGCCTGTTAAATGTTTTTCGAACACCTAAGTGTCCTGAAAAACGTCAGTCATGTGCCAGCTCAAGAAGACCTTGCCTATGACTAGTGGGGACCACTAGCTGTGTAACTGAAGCCCAAGGTGCATCCTCCCGAGGAAAAAGTGGTGGCAACCAACGACGGTACAGAACGCCATCTTGGACAAAATAATTAGTAGTAGGGCTAGACTCTTCAGGTGGACCATGTGCTTGCTCTATCCAAGGCTGCAAAGTCTCATCTCCTTGCTGCGCAGCAATAAGTGCTGCCCTTCCAACCATAGGTTTAACTGCGGGAGATTTACAATTAGTAGAAACTGAAGCTTGATCAGCAAACAACCCAGAAATATCTAAACACACCTGTTCTTCAGCCAAACTTTCACCACCAGAGCTTCCAGCCTGGTTACTCTCGAGGGCTTGACGGGATTTTGCCATAGAACGGGTTACAGCACAAAGAGGAAAAAGGTGTGGCTCCTGGGTTTCCAGCTGCTGCAACTCAGTAGATGTTTGTGGCCTCTCACTCAAAACTGGTGGTGAAAAAGGTTGTCCCATGTTGCCACCAGCCAAATCGTTTCCCAATATTAGGTCAACACCCCGAACAGGAAGTTCAGGTAAAACTGCAACAGTTGCCAAACCACAAAAACAATCGGAGTTAAGGTGAATTTTGATTAAAGGGGCTGAGCCCTGGCCCCATAAAGAACCCAAAACCACAAATTTACCTGTCTCCTCACCAGTTGTTATCCCAGAACGGATCAGTGTTTGCAAAGATCCTGAATCCCGTAAAATAGTGATTGGAATGTTATTATTCTCTAACACAAAGCCTCTTGAGAGAAAAGGGCTATAAGCTCCAATATGGGAGCCTTCAGCTGAAACATCTAGCAAATCTTCCTGAAGGGAAGTTTCTCGTTCACTAGGAGGAGAAACCAAAGCAACTGGTTTTTCCTTCTGAAGTGACTTAGTCTTACCATTCTTAAATGCGATTAGAGTAGGCTTCCTTTTCCTCCAACAAAATTCAGCTTTATGGCCGGACTTCCCACAAAATGTACATAAATACTCTGACTTTACAAATACACCAGTAGGTGGGGAAGCAGTCTTAACCACAGTTGTTTGATCATCAGTTTTTAATACTTTCTTTTGCTGAAAAGGGGAACTACTAGTTTTAGACACCTGTGAGACTCCATTACATTGGTTTTTGACATGACGCAATACATAAACATCAGCTTGTCCAGCAGCTGTTTCTACAGTCTCGAAATCCCTATCTAATAAATACAAACTTACATCCCTTGTTACTGAACTTAAAAAGTCTTCCATTAGAATTAATTCAAACAATGTTTCATAACTATTAACCCCTTTAGACCGTAACCATCTAGTGAAAGCATCCCTCTTATTTCTTGCAAACTCAAGGTGAGTCTCATCATACTTTCTAGCAATGCCACGAAAACGCTGTCGATAAGCCTCAGGAACAAGGGCGTAAGCTTTTAATACCTCTTCCTTCACAGTCTCATAGGATATGTCTCGAGCTGGGAGGGAAGTATAAGTACGAAGCGCTTTCCCCGTAAAAGACCGTTGCAAGAGAATAAGCCAAGCCCCTCTAGGCCATTTTAAAGTTTCTGCTAACATTTCGAAAGCACAAAAAATTCATCAACAGTATCCTCCGAGAAGGTGGGCATAATTTTAGATGCACGTACTATGTCAAAGTGAGAGATGGTATCTGAACTAGAAATGTTCAAGTTTATTTAACTCAAGTTGCAAACGGAGCTTTTCGGTTTCAGCTTGTTGTAAACACACTTGCATCTCAAGCCAGAGTAACTCCGGATCCTTATCTTTATCCTTATCAGTCCTTATAGCACCATTTACTAGAGATTGTTCCATTACAGGGTCAGCCAATATTGAACCGGCTTCCAATTGTTCCCGCTCACTTAAGGAATGTTCAGGACACACACTGTTTATGATAGTGTTTACCAAGTCAGTCTTATTCATATTGCTAGCTGATGTAACACCCAAGTATTTGCAAACAACTCTTAATTCAGCTACAGACAAGCCAGCAACATCCTCAATTGATGGACCCTGCTGAATGAACCTACATACATCATCATAATTTATTATTACCATTGTCAAACAAACAAACAAACTTGCGAGTGAAATCCTGGAGAGGTCGCCAAACCGACTGTTACGACCGACTCTAACGCAACACTACATGTCTCCAGGTTCAGTCGGCGTGACTAGACGTTATGGGATATACACAAAATACTTTAGTAAATTTATAAATATATTGTAATATAACCACAAATATGCACAACGGAAACAAATAATTAAATAGAATTTCACTCACCAGTGAATCGTTACTTAAACCTACAAACTTAAACCTACAAACTTAAACCTACAAACTTAAACCTACAAACTTAAACCTACAAACTTAAACCTACAAACTTAAACCTACAAACTTAAACCTACAAACTTAAACCTACAAACTTAAACCTACAAACTTAAACCTACAAACTTAAACCTACAAACTTAAACCTACAAACTTAAACCTACAAACTTAAACCTACAAACTTAAACCTACAAACTTAAACCTACAAACTTAAACCTACAAACTTAAACCTACAAACTTAAACCTACAAACTTAAACCTACAAACTTAAACCTACAAACTTAAACCTACAAACTTAAACCTACAAACTTAAACCTACAAACTTAAACCTACAAACTTAAACCTACAAACTTAAACCTACAAACTTAAACCTACAAACTTAAACCTACAAACTTAAACCTACAAACTTAAACCTACAAACTTAAACCTACAAACTTAAACCTACAAACTTAAACCTACAAACTTAAACCTACAAACTTAAACCTACAAACTTAAACCTACAAACTTAAACCTACAAACTTAAACCTACAAACTTAAACCTACAAACTTAAACCTACAAACTTAAACCTACAAACTTAAACCTACAAACTTAAACCTACAAACTTAAACCTACAAACTTAAACCTACAAACTTAAACCTACAAACTTAAACCTACAAACTTAAACCTACAAACTTAAACCTACAAACTTAAACCTACAAACTTAAACCTACAAACTTAAACCTACAAACTTAAACCTACAAACTTAAACCTACAAACTTAAACCTACAAACTTAAACCTACAAACTTAAACCTACAAACTTAAACCTACAAACTTAAACCTACAAACTTAAACCTACAAACTTAAACCTACAAACTTAAACCTACAAACTTAAACCTACAAACTTAAACCTACAAACTTAAACCTACAAACTTAAACCTACAAACTTAAACCTACAAACTTAAACCTACAAACTTAAACCTACAAACTTAAACCTACAAACTTAAACCTACAAACTTAAACCTACAAACTTAAACCTACAAACTTAAACCTACAAACTTAAACCTACAAACTTAAACCTACAAACTTAAACCTACAAACTTAAACCTACAAACTTAAACCTACAAACTTAAACCTACAAACTTAAACCTACAAACTTAAACCTACAAACTTAAACCTACAAACTTAAACCTACAAACTTAAACCTACAAACTTAAACCTACAAACTTAAACCTACAAACTTAAACCTACAAACTTAAACCTACAAACTTAAACCTACAAACTTAAACCTACAAACTTAAACCTACAAACTTAAACCTACAAACTTAAACCTACAAACTTAAACCTACAAACTTAAACCTACAAACTTAAACCTACAAACTTAAACCTACAAACTTAAACCTACAAACTTAAACCTACAAACTTAAACCTACAAACTTAAACCTACAAACTTAAACCTACAAACTTAAACCTACAAACTTAAACCTACAAACTTAAACCTACAAACTTAAACCTACAAACTTAAACCTACAAACTTAAACCTACAAACTTAAACCTACAAACTTAAACCTACAAACTTAAACCTACAAACTTAAACCTACAAACTTAAACCTACAAACTTAAACCTACAAACTTAAACCTACAAACTTAAACCTACAAACTTAAACCTACAAACTTAAACCTACAAACTTAAACCTACAAACTTAAACCTACAAACTTAAACCTACAAACTTAAACCTACAAACTTAAACCTACAAACTTAAA
>JAWQEG010001978.1:452500-457500 GCA_033782935.1 Petrolisthes cinctipes | reverse complement strand
AATGTCTCAGTATCTCTTTTCAGTTAAGGTCGACCCTCAAAGCCCGGGTTCGATTCCCGACACGGGAATCATGTATTGAGAATCTCTCAGTATCTCCTCTACACAGTTTCTGTAAACCATTTAATTTTATGATTAGTATTTGTGATAAATTGGGGTGATATGTATGAATTTCTGATATATTTGTGTATTGCTTCTGTTAAAGAATATTGTTATTGTTAAACGATAATTTTGTATAATGTGTGATGTGTAGGTGTAGAGTGGTGACGTGGCATCTTGTCGATCCCACCAACTCAAGGTAGTGGCAGCCGTTTGCCTTTACCCTCAGTCAGACGTAGACCTTGAATACGTACGCTCGCCAGCGGTGATGGTTTAAGTGGGAATTTATAGGAATTTGGTGATAATTTTGCATGTTTGTGGGAGCAACATTTCGGGTAAGTTAGTGTTCGCTGTTTGCAGTGAAGTGTTGTGACAACAGTGTTTATTAGTGATAACTTGTGTTTTGATGTCAGTATCTCATGATCTATAGAAATTAATTACGTTAATTATTATTTTTATAGTTGTACTACCTATGTGGATTCGTGTGGTATAGTCTTGTCTATAATTACCATTAATTTAGGTATTGCGTTGCAGTGTTCGTGCAACCTGAGGGTCATGGATTTGATGATTGCTGTTCGAGCAGGCAGTATGGCTGGAGCATTTCACCAATGCGATGTAGTGGAGGCACTGTGTGAGTTTTGTGGTGTTTGTGATAATGCATATAGTATGTTTAGTGATATATTTATATGAATAGTTCATTCAATATCGATTATTAGCTCCATGTATTATTCTGTACGATTGTTCACAGGTTGGACCTTACAATAAAGAGTGTTACTGCCAGTGCTATCTTCCATCACCTGGTGAAACACTATTAAATAAAGCGAAATTCTTTTGTTGGTGAAATTGAAGGGTCTGCGATTCCTCTATTAGTACCATTGTGTGTGTGTGTGTGTGTGTGTGTGTGTGTGTGAGGGAATGGGAGAGGATAGCTGTGTGTGTGTGTGTGTGTGTGTGTGTGTGTGTTAGGGAATGGGAGAGGGTAGCGGTGTGTGTGTATGTGTGTGTGTGTGTGTGTGAGTGTGTGTGTGTGAGGGAATGGGAGAGGGTAGCTGTGTGTGTGTGATAGTGGTGAAATCACACTGGCGTGATGATCAAATATGGTGAATAAAACCCACTCTTGTTGATGGAAAGAATATATTTATCCAAACAGTGGTCTTCAGTGGTCTAGAGAGAGGAAAGGAATGAACAAATTACAACTGGTAAGCTTCCTATACACTTTGAAGCTTAGTAAATGATTTTGCTTTACTGCTATAAGTACATCTAAAAACTGAAATACGTACGCCACCATTCTCCCATTCGAATTTAAAATAATTAATGGATGGAGCAAGGTGATTGAGTTAGTGAAAGAAGTCATCAAAGTTGTAAGGGCTAAAATAAAAAAATATCGCCTACATAGCGAAACCAAACTATGTAGACGTGGTAGTAGTTCCGTTTCAAAATACTCCATATATAAATTGCTTAAAATAGGTGACAGTGAGGAATCCATACCCATGCCAAAACATTGCATATAGTAATTGTTGTTGTTGTTGTTGAAAGTAAAAGCATTTGAAGTTGCACATAATTTTACACGTTCTATGAAAGTGTGGACTGGAATGGCCAAATCTATATCACAGTCGGGTAATTTATTAGCAAGAAATTCTAGGACATCATTAATGGGAACTTTAGTATATAAGTTGAAGCCTTTGTACTATTCTGTGTCATTATTCCTTTCCTCTCTCTAGACCACCGAAACTGTTTGGATATATATATTCTTTCCATCAACAAGAGTGGGTTTTATTCACCGTGTCTGTGTGTAATATAACAAAAAAAAAAAAAGAATTTCACCTTAATAAAAAAGACTGTGTATTTTTTCTTACCTTTCTTTGGCTTCTGTAATTTCTTCCTTTTCTTCTTTGGCTTTGAATCATCTGGAAAAAAGAATAATAATAATAATAATAATGATGATAATAATAATGATAATGATGATAATGATAATAATAATAATGATGATGATGATGATAACAATAATCATAATGATGATAATAATGATAATAATGATGATAATAACAATAGTAATAATGATGATAATAATAATAATGACAATAATAATAATAATGACAATAATAATAATAACAATAACAATAATAACAATAACAACAATAATAACAATAATAATAATAATAATAATAATAACAAACACTCACCTCCTCTCTTAACATCCCAATCCTCCCCCATTCACACACACACACACACACACACACACACACTCTCTTATTCATTCCCACACACACACACACACACACTCTTATTCATTCCCTCTCACACACACACACACACTCTTATTCATTCCCTCTCACACACACATACACACACTCTTATTCATTTCCTCACACACACACACACACACACACACACACACACACACACACACACACACACTCACCTCCTCTCTTAACATCCCAATCCTCATCGTCTATTTCCTCGTCTTCATCGTCGTCATCATCGTCGTATACCTCCTCAATATTCACATCATCATCATCGTCATCGTCATCATCGTATTCATCATGACCACCACCACCGGCAACACGATGACCCCGACGACGATAGTGTAGGGTACCCGACGACGGCTGAAATTCGACGTCATCGCTCTGTGTCGCGGCCTGTAGACCGAGGCGATCGTCGTTGTATTCGTCCTCGTCGTCTAGTGGTGTGCGTGCGTGTGTGTGTGCGTGTTGTTTTTTTATGTTTGTGTTGTGTGTGTGTGTGTTTGTTTTGGGTTTGTGTTTGTGTGTGTGTTGTTGTGGTTGGGTGTTTCTCCTCCTTCTGTTCCATGGGCGTGGGGTGATCTCTCGTTCACCCGATATTGGTTCATCCTTGTGGGAGAGAGAGAGTGAGTGTGTGTGAGAGTAGGGGGAGAGAGGTTTATGTGGAAGGAAAGAGATGGGAGAGAGAAAGAGAGGTTTATATTTATTGTTTATGGAGGAAGGAAAAAGATGGGAGAGAGAGAGTGAGAGAGATATTAATATATAATTTATGGTGGAAGGTGAGAGAGAGAGAGAGAGAGGTAAATATACAGCTATGTTATTATTGCCCAGGGGGTTGGCTGACGTAATTTCTGTGAATTATTCGCCATCCCCCACAGGGCTAGAATAAAGATTGTTGTAGGATCTGGTTACTTTATAGTGGATTTGACAACATCTGTCCACATGAATTATAAATACACCTTATGTCAACTCGACCCCCTCAAATATTATTATTATGAGGTGCTGCAAATTATAATCATACAACACCTTATGTCAACTCGACCCTCTGAAATATTATTATTATGAAGTGCTGCAAATTATAATCATACAACAACACCTTACGTCAACTCGACCCCCTCAAATATTATTATTATTATTATTATTATTATGAAGTGCTGCAAATTATAATCATACAACAACACCTTACGTCAACTCAACCCCCTCTAATATTATTATTATGAGGTGGTGCAAATTATAATCATACAACAACAATATATGTCAACTCGACCCCCTCAATTATTATTATTATGAAGTGCTGCAAATTATAATCATACAAAACCACCTTATGTCAACTCAACCCTCTCAATTATTATTATTATTATTATGAGGTGCTGCAAATTATAACCTTACATCAACTCAACCCCCTCAATTATTATTATGAGGTGCTGAAAATTATAATCATACAACAACACCTTATGTCAACTCAACCCCCTCAATTATTATTATTATTATTATGAACTTAACCTCAATTATTATTATTATCATTATTATGAGATGCTGCAAAATATTATCATACAAGAACTCAACCCTCTCAATTATTATTATTATTATTATTATGAGGTGCTGCAAAATATTATCATACAAGAACTCAACCCTCTCAATTATTATTATCAACTCAACCACCTCAATTATTATTATTATTATTATGATGAGGTGCTGAAAATTATAATCATACAACAACTCAACCCCCTCAATTATTATTATTATTATTAACTTAACCTCAATTATTATTATCATTATTAACTCAACAGCCTCAATTATTATTATTATTATTATTATTATCAACTCAACCCACTCAATTATTATTATTATTATTATTATGAATTCAACCTCCTCAATTATTATTATTATTATTATTATTATGAGATGCTGAAAATTATAATCATACAACAACTCAACCCTCTCAATTATCATTATTATTATTATTATGAGGTGCTGCAAAATCATAATCATACATCAACTCAACCGCCTCAATTATTATTATTATTATTATAAATTCTACCTCCTCAATTATTATTAATATTATTATTATTATGAGGTGCTACAAAATTATAACCTTACAGTCAACTCAACCCCCTCAATTATTATTATTATGAGGTGCTGCAAAATATAATCATACAACAACTCAACCCTCTCAATTATTATTATTATTATCAACTCAACAGCCTCAATTATTATTATTATTATTATTATTATTATTATTATTATCAACTCAACCCCCTCAATTATTATTATTATTATGAACTTAACCTCATCAATTATTATTATTATTATTATTATTATTATTATTATTATTATGAGGTGGTGCAAAATCATACACGTGTTGTTCTTTATTACTAAGAGAATTTTTGACTACGATGGAAGGAAAGTGTTGGTGGATATTATTATTATTATTATTATTATTATTATTATTATTATTATTGGGTACATTTCTCAGTTAATTTTAGGTAAGTATATTTAGGAAAGTGTCGGTGGTGGAATATAAATATTTTTTTTATAAATAATTTTTTTATTGTGGCTGTACAACTTGAGAAAGTGTGAAATTGTGCGAGAATGAGTGCGTGCGCCAAACTTTCACACACACAGGGGAAAAGAGGGATAAATTTTGCACACACACACACA
>JAWQEG010001978.1:442500-447500 GCA_033782935.1 Petrolisthes cinctipes | reverse complement strand
ACCTCATTGATAACATCTGTGCTATAAGAACCAGCGCACAGGAACTTGATACAAGAACTATTGCTGTCACCGCTAAGTCTCACAGAATAGACGAGGAGTGGGAAAGACACGTAGCCTCAAGTGACGAAACAGCAAACTGGTGGAAGTTAGTGAAACCTCGACCACTTCAGTCTACCGTCGCCTCCACCACCACCAACAACTCGTCTGGCCCCAGCCACCCATTACCACCACGGACTACTACTGCTCCATCTAAGGACGCCTCCACGGCGACTGTGCCAGCTGCAGTGCCTAGAAATTTCCGTAACGTTAGGAATACGGAGAATAACAAAAATAACAAAACGCAACAGCAAACTGGACACTCTGATAAATCCCTCTCAGGTAAGACAGTTGCGCCCCGAACCTCGCTACGTAACCAGTCAAAAAGTTACTGCGAAAATTGCGGGCGTAACGGACACACAGAAAATAACTGCCTGAGGAGGAACAAGTGTACCTACTGTCTATGAGTGGGACATACTGTTCAGGAGTGTCGTACTCGCATTGCGCAGGAGAGAGAGGAAAACCTCTTCCGAAGAATATCGACTGAACAGGCACAAAACAATGCCTTACTCGTTCAGACACTAAATCGATTCCTTCCCCCTGCTCCTCCTGATCCTGGTCCTGCCATACCCCAGCCTCTCATCGGTAATTGGGCTCCAAGACATCAGGCTCACACACCACACGCACTCTATCCTGCCTACACCCACTCATATACTCTCCAGCCGCCTAACCTTGTCAACACAGCCTGGAGTCATGCCCACCCGTAAGTCTAGAGATCAACTTACCATCATATCTGACAATGTTAGGGAACTTGTAAACGAACATCGAGGACCTCATCAACAGCCACGTGATACCTCATACCCCGGACATTGTTGCAACGGTAGAAAACATTTATGAATGAGTCAGTCCCTGACAACTTTGGGCACCTGAGAGGATACTCGAGGTGGCATCGACGCGACAGGACACGCGGGACCTTGGTGGTGTCGCTGTCTCTTTCCACAAAAGCCTGTCGGTCCAACCACTCGAGGTCGCTCTTCCGACTCATCTGGAGATGATGTTCTTCTAGATATGGGCTCAACATCAGACCATCTTGCTGTGTGTGTGTTACCGCCCCACAATGGCAGGGTAGTGAGCTCATTGCGTTCCTGCAAACTCACCTCGATGAGCTGTTGCAGCAACACACCTGTAACCATGTTGTCATCGTCGGAGACATGAACCAGCACTTGGTTGCAAGATCTTTTGAAGAACTCCTCACAGTACATGGACTTTTTAATCATGTTGACTTCCCCACCCACACTTCCGGCTCATCTCTTGATCCTGTCATCAGTGATCTAACGGACAGTGTCGTCACCTGTTTTCCACTCAGCGCTGTGGGATCGTCAGACCACATGGCTGTTCTGAGTGTGATTCAGATAGCACCTCTGAGGGATGCTGCCATCACATGCACCAACTGGCTGTGGGGCAAAGCAGATTGGGAGGGGTCTCTGCAACACACTACAACAAACGCCCTGGAGCAACATCCTCGTAGGTGACATCAACAATCAAGTTTACACTTTTTACATGTACTTTGTTTAAGCACCAAGAACAGTACATCCCCTGTCACTCATACACTGTCAAGCCCCTCGACCAGCCCTGGTTTGGTTATCAGTGTAGAATGGCAGTTGATGAAAAGAGTCGATCCTGGAGGCTCTAGTCACGTCATCCTACCTACGCTAACAAGGAGTGCTACAGATACGCTTGTGCAGCCATGCGACAAGTACAACAGTGGGCTCAACGACGTTGGCAAGAAGACCTTAAGACCAAACTCAATGGTCGATCTGTGGGTAGTAAGACCTGGTGGACTACACTGAAGCAGCATCAGGGCTTGACATCGGATGATGATGTACCACCCCTACACAAGCCTGATGGTACAGTGGCCACCAAAAACAAGGATAAGGCAGAGGTACTCGCATCTTTTTTCTCCAACAAGATGTCAGTACCCGATCCTGAGCGCCCCACTCCGAATGTGCCAGCCCTCACAAACGCGAGCCTTTCCACCCTCACCATCACTATTGAGGATGTGCGGCAATGCTTGTCACTAGTTGACACAAACAAGGCCTTAGGCCCAGACAACCTAAGTCCCCACATCCTTAAGCGTTGTGCCTCTCAGCTGGCAACGCCCCTCACCACCATCTTCCAGCAATGTATCACTACTGGAGTCTGGCCCACCCTCTGGAAGGGCGCCAGAGTGGTAGCAATCCACAAAAAGGGCAAGAGGACTGATCCCAAGAACTACAGACCTATTTCCCTTCTCTCAGTTCTTGGCAAAATACTCGAAGCCATCATAGCTGACAAAATATCATGCTCTCTTGCCTCACACCATCTACTTAACAATAAACAGTTTGGCTTCCGAACAAACAGGTCAGCAGAAGACCTATTACTTCAATTATCCACCACTTGGCATAAGTCCCTAGACCAGGGAAGGGACACATTCATCATTGCTCTCGACATAGCGGGAGCATTTGACAGGGTATGGCATCACGGCCTCATCACCAAGATGAACAGCTTGGGTGTCCGCGGTCATCTGCTCCTCCTCCTGCAAGACTATCTGCGGGGCAGATACCTCAGAGTGGTGATGAATGGACAAACATCAGAAGAATATCCCATCTCTGCCAGTGTACCACAGGGTAGTGTTCTCGGCCCTCTCCTCTGGAATGCATATTTTAATGACTTGCTCCAGCTCATTCCAGAGGCACATGCATACGCCGACGATTGCACCCTGACATTTCCCTGCGACAGTGGTGATCACCGCACAACTGTCGCACACATCAACCAGGTCCTACAAACCATCGTCTTATGGGGTCGCCGATGGCAAGTGGATCTCGCTCCGGAGAAGACACAGGCGATGCTGGTCTCCCGAAGACAGTGTCCCTCTAACACTCCCACCCCCATCTTCTCGCTTGATGGGAGGTCGCTGCCCTTGCAAGCCTCTATATCAATACTGGGAGTGGAAATTAACAGTGCCCTGACTTTCACTGGTCACGTCAAGACTATAGCCAGGAAAGCCGCCTGGAAACTTAGTTGTGTCCGGCGGGTATCACACCTCCTCGACTCTCAGGGAATCTCCATATTATATGCAGCTCAAGTCCGCTCCCTCATGGAGTATGCCCCTCTCACCTGGTCGTCTTGTCCTCCTTCATATTTGGGTCTTCTTGACAAGATCCAACGTCGAACACAACGCCTAATAAGTCTGAAGGCCCTGTCGGACCAGCCGCCTCCCCCCATGCAGCCCCTACAGCAGCGTCGTGATGTGGCAGGATTGTGTGTTGTTTACAAGACCCACAAGCAGCGCACCCCACACCTAACTGCACTCCGCCAACCTTGGGCTCAACCACACGGCCACACCACCCGCGCTGCCGCCACCAGGGATCATCAGCTCATCGTAACCTTTTGCCAGAACGGAGACCTTACTCAGTTCCTTCCTTCCACGTTATACACGAATGTGGAATCATCTGGTACAGCAGACACAGCTTCACTACACCACCTCACTACACACCTTTAAGTCTGCTGTAAACACATGGATTAAACAGCCATAAAATGTATATAGATTTGTATAATGCATATAACTGTGTGTGTAGTTAGGCATTTGGAATTTATGTATATTATAGCTTTAGTGATTATTATTATGTCAAAGATAGTTTTCAGTAGCCCTGCTGAAGCTCCTGACTGATTAATGTATCCAACTACAAATTAAAGTTAAAAAAAAAAAAAAAAAGAGAAAGAGACTGCATTTGTGTGAGAGATTGATGTATGTGTGTGAGAAAGAGAATTTATGAATGAGAGAGAAAAAATGAGAGACTTCGTGTGTGTGTGAGAAAGATAGCTGTGTGTGTGTGTGTGTGTGTGTGTGTGTGTGTGTGTGTGTGTTTAAAAGTGTATATGACATTTTAAAAACAATTTGTAAATGAATAAATATATAAAGAAAAAATAAAAAGAAAAAAATAACTATGTTTGTTGTCCCTATCCTTAAATTTCCTCTCTCTCTCTCTCTCTCTCTCTCTCTCTCTCTCTCTCTCTCTCTCTCTTCGTGCACATACAAATGAAATCTCTCTTACACACACAGTTCCTCTCTCTTTCTCAGTCTCACACACAAACAGTTCTTCTCACATACATACACGCAGTCTCTCTCTCTCTCTCTCTCTCTCACAAATACAAAGTCTCTCTCTCTCTCTCTCTCTCTCTCTCTCTCTCTCTCTCTCTCTCTCTCTCTCTCTCTCTCTCCAACACAAAGGCAATCTCTCTTTCATACAGTCTCTTTCTCTCACACACATTGATATCACTCTCAGCAAAAACACACACAGCTTTTCTCTCTCTCTCTCTCTCTCTCTCTCTCTCTCTCTCTCTCTCTCTCTCTCTCTCTTCGTGCTTGCTGTCCAATAATAATAATAATGAATAAATAAATAATAATGTGTTTCAATTTCCTTATTATAAAATTTAATGTAAATATTAATTATCCCATGAAATTAATGGGTTTCATATTTATCAATAATTAATTAAGGTGTAAAATAATGAAAAATAATAAATAATTCACGTGTTAACAAAATCATCATTAAAATAAACGAAAAAATAAATGAGCCTGTGTTAAAATTATAGCGTTTTCTCTTATGAATAAACCTATGAAAATTGGTGGCAATATTGGAGCAACTTGATTCCTCCAAACCATTCCAGCCAACAGGGTAGATAGATACCATAATAATATTTATTAATTAATCCTGTTTCCTGACATATTTTGGAGGAATCAATGTACTCCAAAGTTACTACAAGAGACCTCAGATCTCTCTAGAGTAATTTTGGAGCAAACTGATTCCTCCAAACCATATTATGACGTCATTACAAAGAGAGAGAGAGGGGAGAGAGAGAGAGAGAGAGAGGGGTAATAGAGGAGGGTGAGGGTAGGGGAGGGGTGTGGGGTGTAAAGGAGGGGG
>JAWQEG010001978.1:397500-437500 GCA_033782935.1 Petrolisthes cinctipes | reverse complement strand
CATAACACCCTCACTGGTACCATAACACCCTCACTGGTACCATAACAGCTGCAGTATTTGGGAATTACCTTCACTTCCCTCCCTCTGTGGCTGGGTACCAGTTCGGAAGTCGTGACGTGTGTGTGTGTGAGCAGCAGTTGACCTGGGCCACGGTAACGGGCTTGATGAAGCCTATGTACAGTGTCGCAAGAAAAAAAAAAAAAAAAAAAAAACATACACAAACACAGACAATGGAGCACACACACACACACACACAGACGAAGGAGCACATACACACACACAGACGAAGGCATACACACACACAGACGAAGGAATACACACACACACACAGACGAAGGAATACACACACATACACACACACAGACGAAGGAATATACACACACACACACACACATACACACACAGACAAAGAAATACACACACACAGTCGAAGGAATACACACACACACACACACACACATACAAAGAAATACACACACACAGACGAAGAAATACACACACATACACAGACGAAGAAATACAAACACACACACACACACAGGAATACACACACACAGACGAAGGAATACACACACACAGACACACACACACACACAGACGAAGGAATACATACACACAGACGAAGGAATACGCACATACACACACACACACAGAGGAACACACACACATACACAGACGATGGAATACACACACGCACACACTGACACATATGAAGAAATACAGACACACAGGCACACATAGGAATATACACACATACACACACACAGACATACATAGGAATACACACACACAGACGAAGGAATACACACATACACACAGACACACACAGAGGAACACACACACACACACAGGAATGCACACACACACATATACACACATACAAAGGAACACACACACACACACACAGGCGAAGGAACACACATACACACACATACATAGACGAAGGAATACACACACACAGACACAGATGAAGGAATACACACACATAAACACACATAGGAATACACACACACACACACAGACGAAGCAAAGCACACACACACACACACACAAACAGACGAAGGAGTACACACACAGACATACAAACAGACACACATAGGAATACACACACACACACACACACACACACACACACACATAGGAATACTCACACACACACACACGTATAGGTATACACACACACAGAGACACACATAGGAATACACACTCACACACACACAGACACTCACACACACACACACATAGGAATACACATACACACACACACAGACACTCACACACACACACACACACACACACACAGACACTCACACACACACATATAGGAACACACACACACACACACACACACACATACACACACACACACAGACACACATAGGAATACACACATACACACATATAGGAACACACACACACACACACTAAGACACAGACACACATAGGAATACACACACACACATATAGGAACACACACAAACACACACACACAGACACACATAGGAATACACACACACACACACACAGAAGAACACACACACACACACACACACACAGAGGAACACACACACACACACACACACACACACACACACACACAGACGAAGGAAAACACTCACACACACACACACACACAGACGAAGGAATACACTCACACACACACACACACAGACGAAGGAATACACTCACACACACACACACACAGACGAAGGAATACACATACAGACATGCACAGACACACATAGGAATACACACACACACATAGGAATACACTCACAGACGAAGGAGTACACACACAGACACACACACAGACACAGACACACACTTGAAGTTCCTGAAGTATAGCTTGGGCCATCTGGGTGTCCAGGGTCACACTGATGTGCCGTCCTTGTAGTGCTGTTACTGTAGTTGGTGAATCACACTGTTTGAAGGCGATGGTTGATAGTAATGTGGAAGAGCGGGTTGGTCTGGTATGGTGAGCAGGAATTCGTCGAGTTTTTTCTTAAATGTTGATAGTGGGCAGTCTAATTGGCGTAGATTTTTCGGCAGACAGTTGAATAGTTTGGGACCATGCACAGTGAAGGACTTTTCCTTGAGAGTGGTAACATGTGGATACTTATTGTTTAACTTTGGGAGAACACATAATGGTCCACGTCTGCCTGTGTCCTTCACTTGGATAGTATTGGGGTGGCCAAGGTTCGGTGCATGTCGGTTGATAATTTTCCAGATGTATATTATGAAATATCTTTCCCTTCTGCTCTCCAGCGAGTAAAGTTTCAGACATTAATGTCTGTCCCTGTAATTATGTCATCTATGTTTTGTAATTTGTTAGTAAAGGTTCTTTGTACTGCTTCTATTTTCCGTATCTGTCCAATATTGGTTGGGTTCCATAATTGGCAGCAATATTCTATTATTGGTAATACCATGGTTTTAAACAGCGTAATGATAGCGTGGGGTTCCCTGGTTTTAAAGGAACGTAAGATCCATCCAATCTGTTGTTTGGCTTTATTTACCATGTTGTCTATGTGAGTGTCAAAATCTGCTTTGTTGCTCATAATGATGCCTAGGTCTCGTATCTCTGTTTTCTTTTGTATGGTTTGTCCAGCCGGATCTCGGTAAATAAAGTCGAGTGGTTCGTGTCTGGGGTGAGTATACCTAAGTAGTGTGCACTTTGTTGAGTTGAACTCCATATTGTTGCATTGCACCCAGCTGTATATTTTTGTAAGGTCGTTCTGAATTTTTCTGCAATCTTCAATCGTCTGTACTCTGCCCAGCATCCGGGTGTCGTCTGCGAACGAGGTGGTTTGGCAGTAGTCTACATCTTCATCCATATCTGTCATAAACATTAGAAATAACACTGGTCCAATCACTGATCCTTGGGCTACACCACTTAATACTTTTGACTTCTCCGACTCGACTCCCTCTACCACCACTGACTGCGTTCTATCTGCAAAGAAATCTTTGATCCAGTCTAGTAATTTTCCAGCAATGCCAAACTGATATTCTAATTTTTTTGTTAAAATATGGTTATCTACCTTGTCAAACGCCTTAGCAAAGTCTAAGTAAATAGTATCTGCGGTTTGTCCGCTTTCTAAGAAATTTATTATTTCTGTGTGGTATTGTAATAGCTGAGAGAGACATGATATATTATCTCTAAAACCATGTTGGCCTGGATTGTACAACTTGTTTCTATCCATGTGACTTCTTAGTTCAGTAACAATTAGTCGTTCAAATACTTTTATTATATGTGATGTTAAGGTCACAGGTGTATATTGTTTGGGTTCAGTCTTGTTGCCTCCTTTGTGTATGGGAGTTACCATTCCATGCTTCAGTATTGCTGGTATTTTGCCTTGGTTAAGAGATGATCTCCATAAGCCAGACAATGGTGTAGATAATGTTTTTGAGCATTTCTTAAGGAGAATAGCTGGGATCTGGTACGGTCCGGCTGCTGCATTAATTTTTATCTTTCATATTGCCTTCTCAAAGTCTTCTGGTTTGAGCCGGATGTAGCTTAGTTGGTAGTCGACTGATTTCCATGGAATTGGTCTATGTTCGTCCATTGGTTTGATAAAAGCTGAAGTGTACTGCTCATTCAAGGCTTTCACTATTAACTCAGGTTCGCGAACCAGTTCACCTCTGTATATAAGTGGGCCAATGGAGCTTCGAGTTACTGATTTTGAGCGCACGTATGAGTAAAAATATTTCGTGTTTGCATTTATTTTCTCTATTGCTCTTGTTTCCGTTAATTTCATTTCTTTTGCACATATTGGTGCGAGTTTGACTTCAATATCGTTCATTTTGTTTTTTAGTTTCTCTACTTCATACGTGTTTATTGTTTTCGCCATTGTTATTTTTATCTTCGTCCGTTTCCTTATCAGGATAAAACAATCTCTTGGAATACTGTTTTGGGTGCATCTTTGTCGGACAGGAGTGTGTTGTGTGCATATCTCTAGCAGTTTAGCCTATAATATATTATATATGTCGTCACTGGTTTTGTTCTCAAATATATTAAGTATTCATTGTGGCTTCGTGTATTGCATTCCAATCTGTGTTCTTATGGCGGGAATACAGTGAAGCAAACGAATCTTTCTCCAGTGTCCGTTTCGTTCACTCGTTGTCTCCAAATCTGTCTTTATGACTGCAATTCTGTGGTCTGACATCAAAGTGTCTTCAATAGTTATATTACTGACTATTTCTTCGTTGTTTGTTAAAGTCAAGTCTAGAATGTTGTTTCCCCTAGTAGCCGTGTCTATCATTTGTTTAAGTAGGAATTTGTATATAAACGATAGAAATAAGTCAGATGGCTGTTGGTCCGAGGCCGATCCTCCATACATTATTGTCCAATTGGGTTCGTTCCATCTAATGATTGGCAGATTAAAATCACCAAGTATTATAATGTTAGGTTCTGGATTGCCTAGGTTAATTACCTCTGATATTATTGATCGTATTGTATTTGTAAAGTTATCAGTAGAGCAGTATGGTGGTCGATAAATGGTTTACAATACTAGTTTCCACTTGAGAATATAGATAAGTATGTGCTCCACCTCTCCATTTGACTCTTGCTTTAAAACCCTCGTCTGTCTCATCAAATATTTTCTAACATAAATACACACCCACACAAACACACACAGACGAAGGAATACACACACACACACACACCCACAGGCGAAGAAATACACACACACACACACAGACGAAGGAATGCACACACACACACCCACAGGCGAAGAAATACACACACACACACACACACAGACGAAGGAATACACACACACACAGACGAAGGAATACAAACACACACACATACAGACGAAAATATACACATACACACACACACAGACACACATACATACAGACACACATAGGAATACACACACATACACACAGACGAAGGAATACACACACACACAAAGACGAAGGAATACACACACATACACACTTAACACAGACACAGACGAAGGAATACACACACACACACACACAGACGAAGGAATACACACACACACACACAGACGAAGGAGTACCCACACACACACAGACGAAGGAATACACACACACACACAGACGAAGGAGTACACACACACACAGTCGCTCATAAGAATGAACACACACACACACATAGGAATACACACACACAGACACATATAGGAATACACACACACACACACACAGACGAAAGAATACACACATACACACGCACACACACAGACGAAGGAATATACACACACACACAGGCGAAGGAATACACACACACACACAGACGAAGGAATACACACACACACACACACGTAGACGAAGGAGTACACACACACACACACACGAAGAAATACAGACACACACTCACAGACGAAGAAATACACACACACACGAAGTAATACACACACACACACACACACACAAGCACACACACACCAAGGAATACACACACACACACTTAGATGAATAAATACACACACACACACACACAGAGGAAGGAATACACACACACACAAACACCGACCAAGAAATACACACAGATAGTTAGATATAAATAGATTGTTTATTGACCATAACATTACATATTACATTACATAATAATAACTCTAACAGTTTTTTGTACTCTTCTACTCTTTTACACCTACCTACTGCAAACATCTGTATTTTATAATGTCTTGCTACATGTTTACAGGTAAACAGACAGAATATCGTGTATTATTTTACATGTTTCAGCCATTGAATACTTAACAGTAAACACCTGTTTTATTGTGTCAAACCGGTGATTGTCACGAGTGTGTTGAGTTTATGGGCAGTCCTGGAGGACGTGTCTCTCTGTTTGTACACTACCACATTCACATATTCTTTCATTCATAGGTAAGCGGCCACGATCCCTTCTATTCCATCGTCCTGTCTCACATACTAGAGAGTGACCACTCACCCTGAACTCAGTAAAGGACAACTTCTGATATTTATTAACATTATGTTTCACCTTATATATGTCATGTAATATGAAGCTTGGGTTTATATCCTTGTATGTTAATCTCCTTGAAGAGTCACTCTCAGAAATTCTATCAATTACACTTTGCATAGCCTGCTTTATATCTTTAACATCATTACTAATATAGTGTGTTATTAGCCTCCCCATCACTGTGTTACTACTCTTTACTGTATTCATAACAAATACCAAAGGGTCGTCTATGTATTCAGATCTTTCCTGCCATATTTTATAAAAAAAAAAATATGCTGATTATACTGAACTAGGTCATGTACGGGAGGGAATCCCGACTCAGCATAACAAACATCATTACATGTATATTTCTCACTCCAAGTAATTGCTTAAGACACCTGTTATAGAGTTTAACAATGGGCTTAAGATTACCATCCAGCCACGACTCACAGCTATATAATAATGACGACATCAGTGCTGCATCAAATACTCTCCGCTTAATTAACCACAAATGGGATATCTTTGTTTTTATTTACAAAAGACACAAATTTGAGAACATGGCACATTTTCATCATAGTGTGTTCTTTTATAGCTGATGACACACAGCCGTCACTAGTGAAGGGTGAACCCAGATATGCATAGGTGTAACACCATTCCACCCTCAACCCATCCACCAACAATGGCTCTCTGTCTCTCTCGCCACCACTGATAACAAAAAATTTGGTTTTGATTGATTGATCTTCATTCCATATTCAATACAGTAGTTCTGCAGTAATTTTATCTTCTTTATCATATTTCCTCGAGATGTTGAAAGGAGCAACGTGTCGTCCATTAAAACCAAAATATGTATCCATGCTAAAAATCAGTCTGCTTTACATCCTTCTTGGATTATCTTTATGAGATAATTTACAAAATATAATAAACAATAAACATGATGTAAGTGACCCCTGCCGTACACCCAGAGTAATTGTTACCACTACTGTCCCGATCATACTTTCTGTTAATTGATACATTGCAATCAGAGCACAGAGCATCACTGACCCACATTCTAATCTGCGTAATATTTTTAACAATGTTCTCCTGGAGACCATGTCATACGCTTGTGAAAAATCCACAAACGCCACATACAGAGTTAGTTTCTTTCTCTGAACCATATCACATAACAACCGTAATGACACTATATGTTCAAGACACACTCTCTTCTCCAGTGCACACACACACACACACACACAGACGAAGAAATGCACAAACACAGACACACATAGGAATACACACACACACACACACACACACACAGAAGAAGGAGTACACACACACACATACACACAGATGCACATAAGAATACACACACACACACACACACACATAGGAATACACACACACACAGACACACACACACACACACACACACACACACACACAGAAGAAGGAGTACACATACCCACACACACACACACACAGACGAAGGAATGCACACACACACAGACACAGACGAAGGAATATGCATACACACACAGACGAAGGAATACACACACACACACACACTCACAGACGAAGGAATACACACACACACACACACACACAGACGAAGGAATATACACACACACATAGACGAAGAAATACACACACACACACACAGACACGCATAGGAATACACATACATACACACAGACGAAGGAATACACACACACACACAGACGAACACACACACACACACCTGTGAATCCTGTGAAGTAGTTTAGGAGCCATAGTCCATGGTCACGCTGGGGCGCCACCATCACGCTGTAGCTGGGTCTCCCTGGCCATCTAGGGTGCCAGCGTCATACTCTATATTCATTACCATCTTCCAGCCGCTCTCATGTACTCCAGCTGATCCAGAATACTATTTCCCACGGCGGGTTGGTGATAGTGTGGTAATGCTGGTTTATCTGGCACCGTTCTCAGAAAATTATCCAATCTCCTCTTGAAACTGTCCAGTGTACAATTTTTTTCTCTGAGATCATTAGGCAGGCAGTTAAATAATCTAGGGCCGTGTATCACAAACGAACGTTCTCTCAGTGTTTGTACCCTTGCTGCTGCTCTGTTGTTTATGGGAGGGATGCGACACACTCTCCCTCTCCTGCCGCTCATGATGACTCGAATCTCGTCCTCTGTACCAATATTTGGCGCCAGCCTGTTGATAATTTTCCAAAGATATATTATCTGATATTTTTCTCGGCGTCGTGCAAGCGAATACAGATGCAACATCTTTAGTCGCTCCCAATAATCTAAATGCTGCATTCGACTTATCCTAGTCATGAACGTTTTTTGTACAGCTTCTAGCAGCCTAATGTAGCTCATGGTTCTTGGACTCCATATCTGACAGCAGTACTCTATCAGTGGTAGCACCATCGCTCTAAACAGAGTCAACATCGGGTAGGCCTCTCTAGTAGTAAACGAGCGGAGTATCCATCCCATCTGTTGTTTACTCTTGACAACCACCGCTTTTATTTGCTCTCCAAAGTTTGCTGTATCACTCATGAACACTCCCAAGTCCCGTAACTGCTGTTTTCGTTCAATTGTTGATCCATCCGGAGCAACATACTGGTAGTTCCAAACTTCCTCTGTTCCCGGAACATATCTCATCAATTCAAACCTGGAGGCATTAAACACCACATTGTTTTGTCCTGCCCAGCCATACAACCGTACTAAATCTTCTTGCATTAATTCACAGTCTTCATCTGTTGCTACAGTTTTTAGCAAGCGCGTGTCATCTGCAAATGATGTTGCCGGTGTATGTTGCAACACAGAGTCAATTTCAGATATGTATATAAGAAACAGTATGGGGCCCAACACTGATCCTTGTGGTACCCCGCTTATCACTTCTGACTCTGCAGATCTTGCACCATCAACCACCACTGTCTGACGTCTGCCTGTTAAAAATGATTTCAGCCACACGAATAGGCATCCATCAATTCCAATGTCTTTAGTTTCTCCGACAGCATCCCGTAGTCTACCTTATCGAAAGCCTTAGCGAAATCAAGGTAGACCACATCCACTCCAATGCCAGTTTCCAGCACTTTAATAATCTCCTGGTAGTGTTGCAGTAACTGGGACACACAGGATCGCCCAGGTCTGAATCCATGTTGACCATCATTAAATAGAGAATATCTATTTAAATGTGCGATCAGTTCTTTTACTATTATTTTTTCAAATATTTTTATTACATGTGATATCAATGTAACTGGTCTATAATTCCCAGCCAGACTTCTGTCACCTCCCATGTATAAAGGGGTAATAAAACCCAACTTCAGAGCAGAAGGCACCACTCCATCTGTTAACGACTTCCTCCACAATATACAAAGCGGTACCTTAAGTGCTTCTATACAATTTTTCAGCAAAATGGCAGGTATTCCATCAGGACCTGCCGCCTCACCATTAGCCAACTCACCAACCGCCTCAGTGATATTATCTTCAATTAATTAAAAATGACATCCATTAATTCATGATGCTCAGAAGCTCCAGTTCCACCATCCAAACCACGTAGTACATCGTCCGGTAGTGGTTCACTGACAACAGAGTCATATTGTGCCCGCAGTATTTCACATAAACGACCTGTGTCCCCGACCAATTCCTCATTAACTTTTAAGGGACCAATAGTTGACCTTATTTTAGCCTTCTCACGAACATACTTGTAGAAGAACTTCGGATTGCTTTTTATCGCTTCAACCACCCTTAATTCAGCATAATTCTTCTCCCTTTCATGAGATGTGCTCAGCTTGCTCTCAAGTAACTGTATATTATCTGTCAGCCTTATCTTCAAGTTGACATCACGAGTAGTCATTATCCTCTTCGCTAATCCTGTTCTCTTCCTCATTAATATTTTTCTGTCTCTTGGGATGAGTCTCGTTTTCTTCTTACTATTTCTCACTAGAACAAATTTTTCACAAACACTTAATAATTCCTTGCATGATATGCAATACATGTTTTCTGTTGACAAGTTACTCATCAACTGGTGCCAGTTTACTTCCATCAACACTGTATTTATACCTTCCCATTCCACCTTCTCGTGACAGAAGTTCAGGCTAGATAATTTTCCGTCCCTGTGTATATTTTCACCTATTTGTATAGGAAAGCCTAAAGTCGTTTCAACTATCAATAATTTGTGGTCTGACATTATAGTGTCCTCCACTCGAATATTATATAATAACTCCTCATTGCTGGTAAAGAATAAATCCAGTATGTTATCCCCTCTGGTGGGCTGAGTGATGTTCTCAATAAACATGAATTCGTCGGCAAAATCAAGCAGTAGTTTTGCTTGCTGGATCAGCTGATCCAACGTACACCTCCAACGACTCCCATTTAATAATTTGCAAATTAAAATAGCCATTCATCACCACTGTGGGAGCAGGGTCACTCAGTGTATTTAGCTCCTCCTTAATCTTGTTCATTATTCATTTAAATTCTGCAAGCTTACACGTAGGTGGGCGATATATAGTTACTATCGCCAGATTTATACTACTCACATGTAGCACAACGTACTCCACTACACTATTTGATCCACAACTAATCACTCGAGTCCGTGCAGCTATATCTCTCTTAACATAAACAATAACTCCACCTTTCTTTTTTCCTTCGGATCGGTCAGCGCGGTAGGCTTGGAACTCCACCATTCCAATTTCAGCTTCTAATATATCAATCCGAAGATGTGATTCTGTGAGAGCAATTACCATTGCATTAGTTTCTATTGCAATTTCTTCCAACATTTCTACCTTGTGTTTCATTCGGCGAGGGAACAGTCCTTCAACATTAGCACAAATAAAACACCTAACATTTAAACGTTGACCTTGACCTGTTGATTCGCCACGCATCCACACTGCTTCATTTGTGGCACCATGCATGTACTCATGGCTTCCTTGTTCAGTAACATTTGCACTTGTCTCTGCATCTGCTGCATTTGAGCTTGCATCAGTGACTGGAACTCTAAAACAGAATTTCTTTCCTCGTCCAGTCCCCGTTCCGTAATATCCCTCTGCCTCTGAGTCATTCCTCTCACTTCTGGTGCCACCACCTGAGAGTAATTCCTGGCGTCCCTTCGAGAAGGTAGACGGTCCTCCTCCCCCGGTACAAACACACCACCACCTCCAACCACTCTCATATGAATCACTTACACCAGCAACAGTACCACTAGTTTGTCTGTTCCCTTCATTATTCATTGTTTTCATTATTCTTGTTTTCGTTCCTCGGGTGTGATGAAATCTACAATTTTCCCTTCCACACTCTCCATTCCTTTCTGCTTCCCAGCACAATGGTGGATGATAGAAAATGCACTGTTTTCCCTTCCCGCAACCCCTCACTGAGTTAAGTCCATAATTAGTAAACTTGAAGCACATTTTAGGGTGCGAGAATTCACATCCATTACCAGTTCTTCCCTGCTTACATCGCTTTTGTAAGTAATACCTGCAGACCCTATTTTGGTTGTTGTTAGGGATAGAGTTACCTTGCCTTTGGTTTTCTCTAGCTCCATGACTGACATCTTCCTCCCTCACTCTATCTTCAGCATTACCACTCGGTTGTCCCCTATGTTCACTCACAGTTATGTGGACAACCGAATCATCAGAATTAACCGGGGCATGCGTAGAGTTAACTGCCGAATTCGAAGCGCCAATTTCTGGTCCACTTGACTCTCCACCATTCAAACTATTTGCCGCTAGAGTGCTAACTATCTCATCACGTAGTTGCTCGTAACGGGCCCCTGCCTTATTCACAACACACGGTTTACACATATATTTAAACCGTGTAAGTTCAAGGCACAATATGTGGTACACTGGGAGGCCAGTGCACGCCACGTGTGTGCCTCTGTCACACTCAGAACACCGTAGGGACGGCCTCCCAGATGTGTTATCACACTCCTGACACTCCACTTCTAACTTCGTTTGGTTAGTCATCCAAATCAAATTAGATCCAGGAGACATTACTTCTGAGATTGTCACTTCAACAAACGTGTGTGTGTAACACTGAATTCCTACACACACACGCACACAAACACACACATTCAAACAGCACGTTACGATGCACACACATTTTTAAGAATACATTCACACACGTCTCTAAATATATATTCACACACTCGCGCATTCTTGCAAACAGTATGTACACTGCTCGCCCTGTACACACACACACACAGACAAACGACCCGCCAGACATCGTGAGGTGAGGTCGGGTCACTTGGCGCTCCTGTAGCAGCCTGGGTCACCTTGTTGACCCCTCTTCCCATATTATTTTCATCAATCATTCTGCTTTCATCGGTGTATTACAAGATTTTTGGTATCAGTGATAAGTGGAGTGGTTAGCCAGTTTTGGAGTGTGCCAATCATGCCATATTACAAGATTTCCACCCTCTACCACCTCAAGCGAGGATGTGGATACCCACCACCTGACGTTATAGAGCGACTCAAAACATTTGGACTCTTCAGAAACAGAAGTCAAAGGAGAGGTCAGTGCGTGCAGCGGAAGATATCCGTCATCCCCATCAACCTACCAAGAACCAGAAATAAACCTGCACAACATAAGTCCTACAAATATTTTGAAGTCCTTCGTGTGTGGTATGATTTGCCATCCCTACTTATGTCCAATGTTACATCACTGGGCAACAAGTTTGACGATGTTGTCACCACAGCTAAATCCACGAGTGCAGACGTGTTAGCGATAACGGAGGCATGGCAAGTTGTTCCTGAAACGTGCACAATGGAAAATTTTGAAATGTTTCACCACCTAAGGACAGAGAGGAGAGGTGGCGGCGTGGCTCTCTTCTGTCGCCAGCATCTAAATCCTTCACACCTCCATGTGGACGTACCAGAGGGTGTTGAGGCCTTGTGGGTCAGGGTAAACCCCCCCTCTCACCCCCGTCACACCGCTACTATCATATTTTGTGTTGTTTACCATCCACCACGCTCACCTACCGGACATACGCTACTCAAACATCTTGTTAGCACCAGTGATATATTAAAAGAAAGATACCCTGCAGCCAAATTAGTTATCTGCGGCGACTTCAATGAGTTAGACACAATTGACTTACAAAATCAGTAACACCTGACCCAAATTGTGACCTTCCCTACGCATGACGAACACACCCTGGACCTTATTATCACTGACTTCAAAGATCACTATCTTCCCCCACAACCCCTACCCCCCCCCATGAGACGTAGCAGGCACCTGTCAATTCTGTGGTCACCCTCTCCTACCACCACTCAGAGGCAGAACACTACCACCAGGACATACCGACCACTCACTGATTCAGCAATTTGTCACTTTGGTGGTTCAACACCCATGGACTGAAGTACTTACTGTTGAAGACGTTAGCACCAAATGGGAAAATTACTTGATCACCACCACCGAGGCCTTTCACCACTTTTTCCCCACCAAAGATTTAACAATGCACCCAAACAACGTCCCTTGGATTACACCACGCATTAAGAGACTTTTAGTGCAATGCAACAAAGCCTTCAACAACAATAACAACCTCTATAGAAGACTAAGAAACAAAGTCATAAGGGAAATTCGTGCTGCAAAGAAAACCTATTATCTCAACAAGATACACCATTTGAAGGATGGAAATATAAGTCAGTGGTTTAGCAAGATTAAACACCTGTGTGGGATTAAGAAACAATCATCATCTTTCCCATGTGTTGCCAACCTGACCAGCGAGGAGGCAGCTACCCAGATTAACGAGCACTTCTCAAACATCTGTCAGACCTTGCCCAACCTTGACCAGACTCACCTTCCAGCCCCCTCCCCCCCATCCACTGTACATGAGTACCAAATCTGTAGTAAACTTTTAAAATTCATAAGTAATAGATCTACCACACCAGTAGATTTGCCCATTAAAATCTACAAAGAATTTTCTCATGAGCTAGCCACCCCCCTTTGCTCAATCATCAACGCCTCTTTAAATCAAAGTAAATGTCCTTCAGACTGGAAAACTTTATTTGTTACACCCATTCCCAAAACCTCCTCCCCCAATCCCTTAATGACCTCAGACCATGGAGGTATAAAGGGTGGAGAGGCCCGCAGCCGCGCGCTAGTACAGGCTCAGTAAAGTCTCTTCTGCCTCCCGTCCGCCACGTTGTTGTGGGCAGAGGGTCACGCACTGAGTCAATGGCTTACTCGTTATTTTTTCCCCCTTTTTTCATTGTTTATACCCATAAATAACTTTCAGATGTGTGAAATTAAACTACTGCTTACTCTTAGCCATATATTACATATCGACAACATTTTATATTGAATTACATGCCACTGAATAATACTAATTTATGCATCCTAGTTCTGCTTTTCACCCCTTTGAGAGATGTGTGTGGTGCAGTGAACTGTTTGGCTGTGTATCTATATCTGACCAGTAGATAGGTCTCAGCTACAGCCTTTATTAGGTGTACAAGATGATTATCTACAGGATCACTATCCGACATATGTCTTACCAAACCAGGGAAAATAGTCTTTCCCTGGAACTCTGACAGTATAAAAGTTACTATGTTGTGGCAAACATACCCTGACACCTTTGAATATGGGTGCTAATCTTTGCAGAGTAAGACTTTCTCTCTGAATTTCTTTTCACATATAAGACACATAGTAACAACATCGTTGGATGGAAAAGATAGATGGCCTTTGTTTTTTACAGTTATTAACTTGTGAGTTTCATTTATATTTTGGTGAAACAGAACACGGCATCATATCTCACACTTTAAACTTTTCTTTACTTTTGAAATAACAAAGCCAGCTATACAGTATATGCAATAATTTGTTCAGAGTAAGGAGAGAGCACACTGGCTGAACATAAACTTCCATAATCAACTTCAGAGTGTATATTAATCTCCTTATTTTCATTAGCTGCATCATTCTCTAGGATTCTGTTTTTATTGAGAGAACAGTTGATGACACTACTTGATGGAACGTTCATATTAGAAGCCTGTAGATAGTGACTGGAGGCAGTAAGGATTGGTACACACTCCAAAGGTATACAATTCCCACAAGTTACTTCCTGAATTTCACAGTGTGTTAATACTGATTCAGCAAAGCTTTTCCCAAAGGAGAAACCTGACCTCATCCTGGGCACACCCTTTGCACGTTAGTTAAATGGGAATTCCTTCACAATACACACCTACAAAATTGAAAGACCTACATTTACAGTAATAAGAAAGTCGTGATGCGAGACCAGAATATTTCCACTTAGGAAAGTACTTTGTAGAAAAAAGTCGCATTAGGAATATATTTTGTAGGGAAAATAATCAGTTTGCACCTATCGTTACCACAGGAAATAACAAAATATTTCTATTGGGTTATACTAGGCAAACGCTCCCTTAGCCCACATCAATATGGCCGACTGACAGTTCTGTGGCTTCAAATCCGCGCGGCTACGGGCCTCTCCACCCTTTATAACTCCATGCCTCAGACCCATAGCCATCACCCCCATCCCCAGCCTATAGGGTCCTTTACTGAGCTCGAGATGCCACCTGGTGGCCGGCCTGGTACTACAATCAGCCAAAAATCTGCGGACTTCCCCGAGTCCAGCTAGACTTAATTGATTTTTTTCTTTACCAAACTTGCTACTTGTCATAGTTGTGATTGTCACTATTAGGTTTACAGCAAAATATCTAAGGGCTGTACATTAGTCATGACGTTATAAAGGTAAATTGTTGGCCAAATAAAAAAACAATACAAAATGTCTTATAACACTCCAACAAGTAATTCATAGTACTGCATCGATGCTGATTTATGGATAAAAAATACCCTCTTGCAAGGAAATATAAGGCAAAAAGTCTAACAATGCTGTTATGATGGTAGTTTCTTACAAGCAGTGGTTAATAAGAGTGTTTGTAAATTTGCCATTCAACATTTCCTTCAGCTGGTACTTCCCTGCCTGACATATGATGCATTTAATCTTGTTTGACTATATCACAGGCGCGGGAGGATGGTCTGTCTCTGTGGACCCAAGGCTGCTTGAAGACTAGGTCTTCCCGCGTCTGTCTCTAAACTCGTCCTACCCCGTGCATGACGTCAGACTGAAGAGAGACAGGATTGGTGACTCCCCTCACCTCACCTCACATCACCTTCATCCAATCAGACCCACGTATTCTCACTCACACTCAGTAGTAGCCCGCGACACCCCCCCCCCCCAAAAAAAAAAAAAATGATAAGAGGCCTTACTAGCCCATGGAAACAGGTAATATACTATATTTTTGATACGAACATGAACAAGGATATTTCATTTGATTTAATTAGCAGGGTATAAGCTGTTGGATACCCAGTAGTAGCCAAAGTGAATGATCTCAGTCCCACAAATGTAAGATTATGGAACAGTCTGAGTGTAAATGTAGATCATACCTCTTTCACTATAGTCCGACCACTCTAAAAATGTGGTTTGGGTGGGGACATGTCTACCCCAGGACAATCTTTTAATCCTGGTCCAACCCTACACCACATCCAGACACCAACTGGTAACCCCGTGTCTTGCTTCCACGCCTCCCTCTCTTCCTCCATCTTCCCCGCCTCCCTCTTCCCTGCCTCCCTCTTCGTCAATCATTCCTTTTTTCCTGTAATCTATATTTTCACTTTCTCCTCAGTATACTCTAATTTCTTTACTTTATGAATCTCTCTCGTTCATATGATTCATGTAATTTTACATCCTAAGTACAATAGTTCCATTACATTATACTCCACGTATTGCTGAGCTGCCATCGTGTCAGAGTCAAGATAGAAAATGAAAAGTGGGAACACTTGACAGAAGTTTAAATACTCCCCTGCCTTGTTAATTACCTCCCAGGAGATATATACAGTATGTACAGTCGGCGGCAAAAGTCCTGTCGCCTCACTTGCTTCACCGAGGCACGCGATGTTTATAGACTCGAGATTATTAGGTGTAGAAAACGTGCTTATTTCTCGAGTCCATGAACACTGCCTGTCTCGGTGAAGCAGGTAAGGCGACAGGACTTCTGCCGCCGACTGTACAGCTCCGGACAGATCAATGGTCCACACCCCATCCATCAGCAACTTGCTTTGGGCCTGGTCGGATCTGGTAACAGTTGCAGGTGGAGGGAGGGGGGATGTTAGTGGGAGAGGAGGAGAGAAATGTGGGCAGAGCTATATAGGAGGGTAACGAATGATCAGGTAGAGAGACGTGTGTCAGGGGGAATGAATGAAGCATACACTGTGAACGGTATCGAATCACCAACAGTTTAAAGCAGGGTTATTCAATCTTTTTCAGTCATTCTCGCGACCCATACAACATAGAAAACTACAAAAACTCACTTTATTATTGTTGTTGCCAGATCAGAGTCACAACCAGTGTTGCCAATTTTGTAGTACCAATTTCCCACAGATTAAGGATTTTTTTCCCACACATTGAAATGAAGATCCCACAAAACAAATAAAGACAAATTTTATTGTTTCTTTTTAATGTACATGAATATTGTATTGATACATTTCTCCTCACTAAAGAAAAGCAATTACTTAATATTTGACAACCATATAACTGAACTTTGCTGAAGGTAAACTTAAAAATGCCAGTTTTATTTTCCGTAAGGACTAACTAGGCCTATGAGAACTTAGCTAAGCAATGTTAATAATGACAATTAGATATACAGTATACATACCTACAGCCACAGATTCTTATTGTAGTACATCAAGAGCAATAATATTATTCTCCTCCTCCTCTTCAGAACCTTTAGAATTGAAACTTCTGATCATATCATCAGAAGGCTCAAGTTTACACAGGAAATAATGAACCAATCCATACTTTATTTTTAACAATTAATGCCTCTACTGACCTAATACTGAGACGATTTCTCAGTTTAGAGTGAACAATATTCATCTGTGAAAATATTCTTTCTACTGTGGCATTAGAAAATGTAAGTGATAGTAATGACAAGACGAGGCCAAGAGGGTCCAAGGACTTCACTGTATGGTGGATGATGTGGGTGATAAAGCCTCGGGGGTAAAGTTGGGATGGAGATTATTTTGGGGAGAAGATCTTGACAAAGCTTGTCATTCCCTTTCTTCAAGACTCTCAAAATGTTGTGGATGTCACTCAGGTTACCTTTCTGCACAACCAAGCACCATATGTGAAAGTGGTTTGAACCCAGCCAGAACCTTCTGAAGGACAACAACATTGACTTCTTTGGTAATGACGAGTGGCCCAGTAATTCTCCTCATCTGAAAGAGAGAGAGAGAGAGAGAGAGAGAGAGAGAGAGAGAGAGAGAGAGAGAGAGAGAGAGTATGTAGGGTCAGAACAAGTTTTTTTCTTTACCTATATCGTCGGGTCTTGCTATGGATGCAAACATAACTGTACCCCTTATAGTCCTTGGTAATGACGAGTGGCCCAGTAATTCTCCTCATCCGTAATAATGTTGGATCTATCTTGAAGGACGAGGTTGAAAAAAAGGATGTTGTGTTAACCTCTATCAACTCCATTTAGTCGTACCAAGATGGAGGAGCACATCAATGGTGTGCTTCGGGTAATGGAGTTCAACACGGAGCTTTTGGAGTCACTTTTGTCTTCCTACCCTGCTCGTCTTGAAGCTGTTCAAGACGCCAATTGAAGCAACACTGAATACTCACCTTGTCACCATACACCTACAATATAATGTGCTACCTCTTGATATTTTCAGTTTTTTCCTATCATGCTTAGGGGGGAGGGGAGCAATCATTGTTTGCCACCGCTTACATTCGATGTTTTATTTCATGTGTGAACAGTTTTGTGTAACGTGAGTTGGGATTTGTCAGAAAACTTTTTACCACATTCATTACACTTAAAGTCCTATACTCTTGTATGAATTTTTATATGTTTATTAAGGGTAGATTTCAGACCAAACCTTTTACCACATTCATTACATTCAAAGTCCTTCACTCCTGTGTGTATAAGTATGTGTCGCTTTATTTTACTCTTTGTCACAAACATTTTACCACATTCTTCACATTCAAAGTTCTTCACTCCTGTGTGTATAAGTATGTGTTGCTTTAAATTATTCTTTGTCACAAACTTTTTACCACATTCCTCACATTCAAAGTCCTTCACTCCTGTGTGGAAATGTATGTGCTTCTTTAGATCAGCTTTTCTCATAAACTTTTTACCACATTCTTCACATTCAAAGTTCTTCACTCCTGTGTGTATAAGTATGTGGTGCTTTAAATCATCCTTTCTCACAAACTTGTTACCACATTCTTCACATTCAAAGTTCTTCACTCCTGTGTGTATAAGTATGTGGTGATTTAATTCACTCTTAGTCACAAACTTTTTACCACATTCTTCACATTCAAAGTTCTTCACTCCTGTGTGTATAAGTATGTGGTGTTTTAATTCACTCTTAGTCACAAACTTGTTACCACATTCTTCACATTCAAAGTTCTTCACTCCTGTGTGTATAAGTATGTGTTGCTTTAAATTATTCTTTGACACAAACTTTTTACCACATTCTTCACATTCAAAGTCCTTCACTCCTGTGTGGAAATGTATGTGTTGCTTTAGATCAGCTTTTCTCATAAACTTTTTACCACATTCTTCACATTCAAAGTTCTTCACTCCTGTGTGTATAAGTATGTGTTGCTTTAAATTATCCTTTCTCACAAACTTTTTACCACATTCTTCACATTCAAAGTTCCTCTCTCCTGTGTGAACAATGCTGTGTTTCTTAAGGTGAGATTTCCAACTAAACTTTTTACCACAGTCATCACACATAAACATTTTCTTTCCAGTATGAGTCAACAAATGGTGAGTGAGATGGCATTTCCTACTAAGCTTTTGACCACATTGTTGACAGACCAACTTGTTACACTTCTCTTCTCTGACAACATTGATGGTGTCACTTCCTTCCACCTCAATCACTAACACAGCTTTATTCTGCCACCAATATGATCACTTGGTTATTACTGTTGTCAGGTCTGCCAACCACACTGTTATTGGTGTCAGGGCTGCCAACCACAGTGTTACTTCATATGAATCTGAAACAATAACAATACCAGTCTTACATCATTTGAAGATTCAAACATTTACTGAATATTTACTGTAATATTCTGTAGCACCAAAAATTGACTATGTCCAGTTAGGTCCCAGTAGTTTGCCTCGGTTAGGTCCCGATAGTCTGCTGTGGTCTATGTTAGGTTAGATTAGGTTAGGTTAGGTCAGATAAGGTAAGGTTTGGTTATGTTAGGTTAGGTCAGATAAGGTAATGTAAGGTTTGGTTAGGTTAGGTCAGATAAGGAAAGGTTATGTTATGTTATGTTAGGTTTGGTTGGGTCAGGTTAGGTCCCAGTAGCTTGCACAGGTTAGGTCCCAGTAGTTTGCCTAGGTTAGATCCCAATAGTTTGCACAGGTTAGGTCCCAGTAGTTTGCACAGGTTAGGTCCCAGTAGTTTGCACAGGTTAGGTCCCAGTAGTTTGCCTAGGTTAGGTCCCGGTAGTTTGCCCCATTTAGGTCCCGGTAGTTTGCCCAGGATAGTTCCCGGTAGTCCGATGCGGTCTAGGTTAGGTTAAGTCAGGTCAAGTAAGGTCAGGCTAATTTTAAAATGCCCCATTTGAATATGCCCTATCTTTAAAATGGGGCATTTGCAGAGGAAATGCCATAGAAGAAAATAGTCTTAAAATGGTCTAAATTAGTGGGTAAAGAAGGTAAAAACATTGTATATAAAATGGCAACATAATAGATAATTACCGTTATATTTCCTCGGTTTTATTTTTTTTCCCCCAGGTTTGTGTGTGTGTGTTTTTTTTTAAGGATTGTGTGTGTGTGTGTATCCAGGCTTGTTTTATTCATTACTTTACAGGTTAATAACGTAATTTACTAAGCCTGTGTTAATTAATTAAATGATTATACTTGTTAAATTTAATGATCTTATATCGATGAATTATATATTGTATATCACTTGGTTTCCTTCTCTATTGACTCGTATATATCATAATAAACCACTAAAGAACCATTAATATTATCAATTACAACAATACAACATAGAAAACTACAAAAACTCACACTTTATTATTGTTGTTGTTGTTGATGATGATGACTGAGAGTGATGCGATGCGATGCGATGATGTCGAGGGATAGCCTTTACAACGGCACCTCTTCTGTCGTTTATTTGTTGCTGAGTTCCTTTAATTTCTTCTACCTTATTTTCCAGCACTTATAAAGATATTCTTTTATATTGTCCAAACATTTTCCACTGTCGAATAACAACCCTCCAATGATGTTTTCCTTGCATTCGATATAAGGTTGTTACAATTTTCCAATTTCACTTCTTTCTTCAACATAGCCAGTACAGTCAAGCACAAAATGTTCTAAGTTTTCTGGATCTGTTCCACACATCTTACATCCTGTTTCATTGTCCTCTTTTCTAAATCTTTTTCTATCTCCCAAGTTTAAAGTACTTGTCCTACATTTAAATAACATCACTGATGCTGGTGTTATTGTCATATAGTTCCTCTGTCATTCCCATTTCCTTTTTTTCATTTTCTGTAAACCTTTAGGGTAGTCTTACTTTCCATTTCCTCTCTCCAGTTCTTAGTGTCCTATTCATAAATCTTGTTTAGGAGTTCTTGGTTCTTCATGGTTTTTAGTTTATCTAAATTGATATCTAATGCTTTCATTCCCTCCGCACATTCCTTCATCCATTTATTTGTTCTATTATCCTTCAATTCTTCTACTATTTCGTATGTTAATTTGTTTCCTCCATCTCTCATTATTCATTGTAAATATTGTAATTTTGTTCTAGTAATTTTTGATTTCATGAGTGAGGCACCCACTTCTCCTCTTAGTCCACTAATTGCTGTGCTTTTTTCTGCCCCAAGAATTGTTCGGTACACTGAGTTTTCAATTTTTTGTAACGTATCTATTTCTTTCTTGTTATAATCCACCACACTAGCCCCATACAGTATTCCAGGCAATGCCAGACCTTTCCACAAAGTTTTTCCAATCATTAGTTTGTTACAACTCCTGGCTGTCACTGAGTAGGTCATATTTGCTAGTTTCTTTGCTTTTTTTTAAATATTAACTTTGTAATTCTTAAAACAGTCTCTCTTGTTTCCAATATCCACTCCCAAATATTTAATAGTCTCCACCACTTCTATCCCTTCTAGTTTTGCTGGTTGATTTTCCATATTGAAGATTATGAATTTGCTCTTATTTTTATTTAACTCCAACCCACATTTCCTGCTTACATTGCTCAGTCTTATAATGTTTGCTTTTGCCTCTAACATTGATTGTGAAAACTGCAGTCCATTAGATCCTGTGCACCCTTGGCGTATACCGCTTGTTATCTTTATCTCTTTTTCTATTTTTCTGCTTAAACACAGTTGTGTTGTATCATTCTGGTACACATCACTTATTATATCTATCATATTTTCATGTGTTTTTATTTCTTTTAGATTTTTTACGATCTCTTCTCTTTTTATTGAGTCCTGTGCCTTCTTAAAGTCTATTGCTGCTACGATTAATGGTGTCTTGTTCTTGTAGCTTTTTTCAATACAGTACCTGAGTATGAGTATATTGTCTTCAATTTTTCTTCCCTGTGTAAATCCGGACTGCAATTCACTATTTAAATCATTAACTTGTAGTTGTTGTTCTATTTTGCTCTTCATTATTGACATAAATATTTTGTAATCAATATTTGTGAGTGCTATATGGGTCTTAAATCCTGGGCTGTTGGTTTAACTTTTTTTGGTAGCATTACTGTTCTTGAGGTTTTCCAGGTTTGTGGGACTTTTCCTTGTCTAATTATTTTATTAAAACAGTATAGTAACTTTTCTATGCTTTTTTCACTATCTATCAATGCCTTGTAGCATTCTGGTTTTACCCCATCTGGACCAGCTGCCTTTTTGTTTTTCAAGCTTTTTAATGTTTTTATAATTTCTTCTTTATTTATTATTGGTTCTTCCATGGTTGTTGTTATCCGAGCTAGGCCCATTCCAACAGTCATATCCATATGTTTCATTAGCACTGCGCTTCTCTACCCCCACTTAGCCCAGCCGTTTTCCCGCCTTCACACACCTTCACACACAGGTGGCCCAGCCGCTTCCCGCTTCCACTCAGTTAACTCCTGGCCTCAGACACGTGAGCATCTCTCCACTCCCCTCGCTACTCTGAGCCAAACCAACTCACACACCACCTTGCTTGATTCACTACAACCTGTTACCCAAGTTTTACCTACCAATAAACTACCTTGTACTGCACAGTGAGTCTTAAATCATCTTGGGTGATAATGTCCCATAACGTTATAGCATGTACTGTCTCTTGTCTTGATTAGTTTCATTCATTATTTGTTCCTCTATAAAAATTTTGTACCTTCCTTTTTCTTGTGTGTTTCAAACCTTATTTATGTTATTGTCATGATTTTGGTATATATCCTTCCAAAACATTTCAAGCTCTTTAGCTGCATCTTCTGGTTTAAGTATTCCTCCCTCTGTACTATACAATTCCCCTTTGTCCTTATCATAGTTTATTTCTTTACCTTTTAATTTGTCAATATATTGCCATAATCTCTTACTTTTGTCACTACTTCCATTCATCTCCTCTGTCACCTTTTTCTCATGTTTTATTATTGCTTCTTTGATCAATCTTTTCACCCTATCTTTTTGTACCTTATATAAGCTCCAAAGTCTATCTTTTACTTCTTCACTAGCCTCATTTCGTTTCTCTCTATTAAGCTTCTTTCTTTTCTTGATTTCCTTTCTAATTTCTTCACACATCCATGGTGGTTCAATCCTGTTTATATGTCTCTTATCCTTTCTCCTTCTATACTTTTTCTTTAATATACATTCTGCATTTCTTGTCATGATTTCACCAAACTCTACCATATTTTGTACCTCTTCATTGCACTCTCCTTCCACTTCTTCCTTATATATCTGTAATGCTTCTTTGTCTGTTGTATAATAAATATTTTCTTGCCATTGATCATTTGTATTTTCTATTTTGTGTCTCTCCTTTGATTAATATTTCAATCAAATTATGGTCAGATAATTCCGTTATTTCTTTTCTTTCATCTATTTTCATTGCTTCGTATACATCATAAAATTTATGGTTCACCAGAACGAAGTCTATCACACTTTTTGATTTTCCTCTCTCCCATGTTATCAACCCTTCACACCTCTGGTCATTGTTTAGTAGAATAAGATTATAGTTTTCCATCCAGTTAATCTCATCTTCCCCTCGTCTATCCATTTCCTGCTCTCCAAGGAATCCCAAATGTCCGTTAAAATCCCAAGTAGGACAAAGGGTATCTCCCCTATATTTTCTACTATACCTTCTATTTCTGTTTTTAAACTAGTGTATCTTCTTTTATCCTCTTCTTTATTTCCCGCAGGTAAATAGACCAAAAGCAGCTTAAAACAAATATTTCCTAATTTACACTTGCAAAATAACAAATCCTTATTTCTATTTGTTATCTTTTCAATTTTACTATCTTCATCCTTCTCCGACAAAATCATCAATCCCCCTCCTTTCTTTTCCTCCATTTCCCTCATATTACTTATTGAGTATATGTGATCACAGAGACTGATATTCTCACACTTTTGGTGTGTTTACGTTAAACATGAAAATTCATCACTTTTAATTAAATCTTGTAATTCCGTCATCTTAACTTTTGTTAGCCCTTGTATGTTTATTAGTTTAATCTTACATATGCTCTCCATATATTTGTCCTCTTTCTCCTTGAAAATTATTTCTCATTAACTTTGCATCCTTTATATACCATCCCTTTTCTCCCAGTTCTCGTTTTCTTTTTAATTCCTCCCAGAGCTCCTTATTTTGTTGTCTCTCTTTCTTAGTCATATCCAAGATGATAGATATTCTTTTTGCTAGCCTATGGTTTGTATTCTTAAGGTTCTTTGCATTTTTCAGAATCTGCCATTTCATCCATGTTTCTTTTATTTTTAACAGGAGTGGTCTCTTCTTTCCAGGTTCATTTATTAATCCTAATCTTGCTGCATCCAAAATTTCTACATCCTCTACTTTTACTTCCCTTTGTATTATATCCAGAGAGTTTTCTATGTCTTTCTGTATCTTTTCCTTTGGTTCTGATTCCTCGGGTTCTTCTAAATTATAAATGATAATATTATTCCTCTTTCTCTCGTTTTCCTCTCTCTCTTTCATATCTTCAACCATTTCACTTTTTAGTTCTACTTTCATTATCTCTATTTTCTTACCTCTCTTCTTCAGTTCTAACTCCATTTCCTCTAACCTATCTTTCTTTAACTTACCTAAGTTCTCCTCCCACTGCATCATTTTTTCCTCAAAGAAAGATCTCAACCCCTTTTTCATCTCATCAATCTTTTTTCCTAATTCCCCGTCTGGTGTTAACAGTCTCTTCTTTGCTACTGGTATACATCCAGAACATATCCATACTGATTCAGAATCTTTCAACTCTCTATATAGGGTAGGACTGACCTGCTCACATCCGATGTGGAACCAGACACTACACATATCACTTTGTATTCCTCTCTCCTGTTGTTTTACTCTGTTTTCACATCTTCCACAGCTGTCTTCTCTTCGTGCTCCGCTTCTTGCACTTCGACTAGCCATCTTCTTCTCTTATTTTTCACTTTAGTTTATGTGGTAACTTTTATAAAGTTTACATTATTTGGGAAACTCAGCTCTCAGTTTTCGAAAACTGCCGCCACCGGCTCCTGCAGTTCATACTCCTTCCATGCCTCCTCATATGCTATTCTATCTTCCTCACTATTGCCTACATTTATCCTTAGTCTTCTACACTTCCTATTACTCTCCTTCCTCGCATTCTCAATATCTTCATTCCACCAGCTCTTCATCAAATCTTCTTTTATTGCTATTCCTCACCCTTCCTATCCTTCTCTCACCCACCTCTGTCACTTTCCTAATCAAGGAATCATTCAGTTCATCCACTCAGTCACAACCAGTGTTGCCAATTTTGTAGTACCAATTTCCCACAGATTAAGGATTTTTTTCCCACAGATTGAAATGAAGATCCCACAAAACAAATAAAGACACATTTTATTGTTTCTTTTTAATGTACATGAATATTGTATCGATACATTTCTCCTCACTAAAGAAAATCAATTACATAATATTTGACAACCATATAACTGAACTTTGCTGAAGGTAAACTTAAAAATGTCAGTTTTATTTTCCGTAAAGACTAACTAGGCCTATGAGAACTTAGCTAAACAATGTTAATATTGACAATTAGATATACAGTATACATACCTACAGCCACAGATTCTTATTGTAGTACATCAAGAGCAATAATATTATTCTCCTCCTCCTCTTCAGAACCTTTAGAATTAAAACTTCTGATCATATCATCAGAAGGCTCAAAGTTTACATAGGATTGAAAATAATGAACCAATCCATACTTTATTTTTAACAATTAATGCCTCTACTGACCTAACACTGAGACGATTTCTCAGTTTAGAGTGAACAACATTCATCTGTGAAAATTGGGGAGAAGATCTTGATAAAGCTTGTCATTCCCTTTCTTTAAGACTCTCAAAATGTTGTGGATGTCACTCAGGTTACCTTTCTGCACAACAAAGTACCATATGTGAAAGTGCTTTGAACCCAGCCAGAACCTTCTGAAGGACAACAACATTGACTTCTTTGGTAATGACGAGTGGCCCAGTAATTCTCTTCATCTGAGAGAGAGAGAGAGAGAGAGAGAGAGAGAGAGAGAGAGAGAGAGAGAGAGAGAGCATGTAGGGTCAGAACAAGTTTTTTTTTTTTACCTATATCGTCGGGTCTTGCTATGGATGCAAACATAACTGTACCCCTTATAGTCCTTGGTAATGACGAGTGGCCCAGTGATTCTCCTCATCTGTGAAAATGTTGGATCTATCTTGAAGGACGTGGTTAAAAAAAAGGATGTTGTGTGAACCTCTTTCAACTCCATTTAGTCGTACCAATATGGAGGAGCACATCAATGGTGTGCTTCGGGTAATGGAGGTCAACATGGAGCTTTTTGAGTCACTTTTGTCTTCCTACCCTGCTCGTCTTGAAGCTGGTCATGACGCCAATGGAAGCAACACTGAATACTCACCTTGTCACCATACACCTACAATATAATGTGCTACCTCTTGATATTTTCAGTTTTTTCCTATCATGCTTAGGGGGGAGGGGAGCAATCATTGTTTGCCACCGTTTACTTTCAATGTTTTATTTCATGTGTGAACAGTTTTGTGTAACGTTAGTTGGGATTTGTCAGAAAACTTTTTACAACATTCATTACATTTAAAATCCTATACTCTTGTATGAATTTTTATATGTATATTAAGGGTAGATTTCTTACCAAACCTTTTACCACATTCATTACATTCAAAGTCCTTCACTCCTGTGTGTATAAGTATGTGTTGCTTTAGTTTACCCTTTGTCAGAAACTTTTTACTGAATATTTACTGTAATATTCTGGTGTCAGGATTATCACACTATTACTGGTGTTATCTGAAAGAAATATAACTATATTTTAACAGCAACCAGGAAGGAAATAGAAATAAAAGAGGGACAGTTGAAGAACTGAAAGCTAGTGGCTGGGTCCGAAGGGGTGCCAAAACCCTTCCCTAAAATATTGGGTATTTATTGAAAAAATAACAGTTTTGTAGCAGTGTTGCCAGATCCGGCTAGGTCCCAGTATTTTGCCCCGATCATTTCGTGTACTTTACCACGGTCATTTCCCGGTAGTTTGCCAATGTTAGGTCCCGGTAGTTTGCCCAGGTTAGGTCCTGGTAGTTTGCCCAGGTTAGTTCCCGGTAGTTTACCCAGGTTAGGTGCTGGTAGTTTGCCCAGGTTAGTTCCCGGTAGTCCGATAAGGTCTAGGTTAGGTTAAGTCAGGTCAGGTAGGGTCAGGCTAATTTCAAAATTCCCCATTTGAATATGCCCTATCTTTGAAATGGGGCATTTGCGGAGGAAATGCCATAGAAGAAAATAGTCTTAGAATGGTCTAAATTAGTGGGTAATGAAGGTAGAAATACCGTACTCAATAACGGTAATTCTTTCAATATTTACCGGTCTTATAATGATCTAAATAAGAGGGTACTGAAGGTAGAAAATAGTCTTAGAATGGTCTAAATAAGTGGGTAATGAAGGTAGAAAATAGTCTTAGAATGGTCTAAATAAGTGGGTAATGAAGGTAGAAAATAGTCTTAGAATGGTCTAAATTAGTGGGCAATGAAGGTAGAAAAACGGTACTCAATAACGGTAATTCTTTCAATATTTACCTATGTTTCCTTTAATTATGGCCCCAAACTATCCTCCTACCTCTTTGTATGTATAGAAGGTCATTTAAGTGTTGAAATATAAAGTTACAAGTGATGGTATATTGTTGATGCTGAACCTGCTGCTTTATTATTATTATGGTCAATATTTGTGAATGTCAAATTAGCTTCTTCTTGTTATAATGTTATCAAAAAACTATATATATAATAAATATAATATATATCTCTATATATAACTGTGAGTGAATTATTATAATGTCAACATCATATTTTTATATTTCATGTAAGGATATATTTCTATTAATAATGTTAATATTATACACAGTCTCTACATTGACTTGTATTGTTTGTCATCATCAGTGTTGCCAGATGCTGGGAAATTCGTCTGTTTTAGGGAATATTGAAGTCCACATAATAGGGACATTATATAAATATTGTTCATGAATAAACAGGGAAAATTCTACCAGACCAAAAAATACCAAAAAGATCTTCAGTGATCAAGAGTAAACAGAGAATTATTGAGGTAAAAAAGTGAAATTGTAAAGGTAAAGTTAGGGAAATGATGTCAAATAGATCTGGCAACACTAACCACGATGGCCGCCGTACCACAGAGCTATACACATAGAGTGGTCGACCCTGTGTTATTAGATAGGGGAGGAGTGTCGCAAGTCAGCCTGCTCGGCGGCCATTTTGAATAGCCCTTTGGTGCGCGCTTTGAACTCCCGAACGTACTTGTATAGTATGTTTCTATCCACAGTTATTGACATTTCCCTGATTTGTAAAGCATTGTATCTTGTTATCTAATTATGCAGGTTTTGTTGAATCAATTAACAAGGCTAAGATAATGTCCATACGGAAAATTATGCAAAGAAATTAAACTTAAACTGGTTTATTAAACAAGACAAATATATATAACTGTAATCTGTCTCCCTCTCCCACCACTTACCTTACATACATACCTACATATTACTCTAGTGTGACATTTATACATACATACATATTACTCTAGAGTGACATACATACATATTACTCTAGAGTGACATACATACATATTACTCTAGTGTGACATACATACATATTACTCTAGTGTGACATACATACATATTACTCTAGTGTGACATACATACATACATACATACTACTCTAGTGTGACATACATACATGCATATTATTATAGTGTGACATACATACATATTATTCTAGTGTTACATACATACATATTACTCTAGTGTGACACATACATACAGTCGTGGTCAATAATAATCATCCACATATGGGTAACTTTAACAATTTACTGTGTAATGTTTTCATGTTCACATATTATTTTATTGTTTTAAGTAGTGTGTAGCTGTTTGTATTAAATTAAACTGTAAAAGCTGGTATTTTTGTCCCCTTACTTTACTCTTGGAGGGAAACAAAAACCCACTGCCTTCAACAAAACAAAAAAAACAACCAGTGTATGCTACAACTCTATCCTATAGCTGTATCAACTTGGTCCGGAAAAAAAACAAAATACCGATGAGGAACAGGACTTGCCTTGCGAATACCAAAAATAAATCATACAAAGGACAAGTCCAGCTCCTCTCCAGTACTGGGTAAACGCTGCCACCACCAGACCAAAGTCGATCAGAGGAACCAAGTGAGCACACACCGGAAGGGTAGCGTAACGTTACGTTAAGAAGGCTCGCGAGTAAGCAACCCAGACTACAGTTCTAACGGGGGTACGATCAGTGATTGGAATTAATAATCTACTACTATCTATAAAGAAACATAGTCTATTTGTTACATCGGTGACGAAAATACTCAGACAATTATAAACCCGTTTATTTTATCAACCTATTTGGTACGAGTACAAAATAATCATAATAATAATAATTTCTGTTCCCCCCTCCCTTGCTAATATTTCCTACTCCCTGTTCTGTCAGTTAGGACCGGAACCATTCCTCGTCTCGCCAGTTGACAGAGCTAAGTACATATAAAAAAAGTATTACATGAAGTGTCCCCCCTCCCACAATATCCCAAAAAATTCCGAATAATAAATTTTTTCACAACAAGGCCGAAATATAGTTAATACAATAAAAAAAATCACATCCTAATCTCAATACTATAATTATGAAATAATATAAAATTGCCAGCAAATTTTCTTAATTTTCTTTGGTACCACGTGGTTCACTAAACACCAAGGGAGAATGCTATAATGGCTGTCACCAGCAAAAGACGAGATCAGAATGAGCTTGAGAAAAACCAACATACTTTACTTACTATGTCTGAATGTGAACACACAATATTCTTTAGTTAGTTATATCCCATCACGGGACTAATAGATTCACCACACTATATTCACAATACAATATTTATGATGAGAGCGAGTTTGAGCTCTTACCTGTCACCAGCAAAAGACGAGATCAGAATGAGGAAGAAGCAACGCATAGTACTGCCTCGTCATCTCTCCCACTCCCTCCCCCCACAAGCCAAGTAGTGACCAACGTATCTCAATTTCTGGCAAATCCATCAGTTCCACCCTTACTGGGGTATATAGTTACCCAACATGATTTAAACATACTATTGAGCTCAAATACATTGCATTCTCCCTTGTTTAAAGTTTTATATTACTGTAATTTACATATTCCAGGGATGTATTGTTCCGCCATCAAGAAAATGTACTGTCCCGACTTCAGTTCCTAACTAATCTAATTAATTTTCTAAGTAAGTTACAATTAAATGCCGGTAACAGTATAGGAATGTTAGCTTCGTAATTATACATTATAATTATAAATGCAGGTTATTCCCTGTCTCCAATAAATTATTTTACATTCACCTCTTAAATCACCACGTATTTCTCTATCCCTATCAATCTACCTAAGTTTCAATTATTCCTCTTTTTAACCTATTTGTCTAACTATAATCATTACTTCTATTTTCCTCATATTAACATTTTGTGTTGAAGAAGCCCACCACCGAGATCATTCGTCAGTGATAATCTCAGCCTGGCTACTCCCTACAATCTTACACTAAAAACCTATTCTAATACATATAAATATATAATACCCGTAAATATCCTAAATAACAATACATATAAAATAGGGGTGTTACAGTATTGGTTTGTAAGCACGCAAACGAAAGAATGTTAGCCTTATAAATGACTTATGGGTGAATTATTTAATTAATTTGTTAAGTAAACTATACAGTGATCATCATTATCTAACTGTTGGATAGATTTTGTGAATGTGGATACTCAGCTTTTGGGAAATAATGAAGCCTTACAAGTGTGGTTGGTTGGGAAACTAACTAACCAATACCACTGTGGAATCAATCCTAAAATAATGAAGCCTTACAAGTGTGTTTGGTTGGGAAACTAACAAACCAATACCACTGTGGAATCAACCCTAAAATAATGAAGCCTTACAAGTGTGGTTGGTTGGGAAGCTAACAAACAAATACCACTGTGGAATCAACCCTAAAATAATGAAGCCTTACAAGTGTGGTTGGTTGGGATGCTAACAAACAAATACCACTGTGGAATCAACCCTAAAATAATGAAGCCTTACAAGTGTGGTTGGTTGGGAAACTAACAAACCAATACCACTGTGGAATCAACCCTAAAATAATGAAGCCTTACAAGTGTGGTTGGTTGGGAAACTAACAAACCAATACCACTGTGGAATCAACCCTAAAATAATGAAGCCTTACAAGTGTGGTTGGTTGGGAAGCTAACAAACCAATACCACTGTGGAATCAACCCTAAAATAATGAAGCCTTACAAGTGTGGTTGGTTGGGAAACTAACAAACCAATACCACTGTGGAATCAACCCTAAAATAATGGAGCCTTACAAGTGTGGTTGGTTGGGAAGCTAACAAACCAATACCACTGTGGAATCAATCCTAAAATAATGAAGCCTTACAAGTGTGTTTTGTTGGGAAACTAACAAACCAATACCACTGTGGAATCAACCCTAAAATAATGAAGCCTTACAAGTGTGGTTGGTTGGGAAGCTAACAAACCAATACCACTGTGGAATCAACCCTAAAATAATGAAGCCTTACAAGTGTGGTTGGTTGGGAAGCTAACAAACAAATACCACTGTGGAATCAACCCTAAAATAATGAAGCTTTACAAGTGTGGTTGGTTGGGAAACTAACAAACCAATACCACTGTGGAATCGACCCTTAGTTCTTGCCCTGAATACTGAAGAAAACCTATTATCATATACATACATCATCTTCTCTAATTTCCATTGTCTATATATATATGTCTAGGATTGTCTTACTTTCCATATCCTTCTTCCATTCTGTAGAGTCCCACATTATTTTCAACTTTTACTTTTATCTGGCTGGGAGAATTACTCTTTGCTGAAAATATAGATAATGAAGAAGTGAAAATCATTATATACAATTTTTGGAGAGAGAGAGAGAGAGAGAGAGAGAGAGAGAGAGAGAGAGAGAGAGAGAGAGAGAGAATAAGAAAAGCAACCACTTAAAGAAAAACAAAACTCAACCACAATATTATTAAAACTCAAAGGGGAGGCCGATGAAAAGGCGATCTCCCTGCACAACATCTGATCTGATCTGTTCTCTCTCTCAGTTCTCCATATCTGATGCCAACTACATTCATCATTTTTACCTGTTCTCTCTCTCAGTTCTCCATATGTGATGCCAACTACATTCATCATTTTTATTATTCTTTTCCATTCAGCTCTTTTATTGCATCTCATAATATTATCTTCTAATGTTGTTGTTGTTGAAGTTCCTCAAGCTGTCTGGCCGAACAGCCCCGTGGTAATTGCCTGGGTGACCAAAGCCGTTCCCAGGAGCTCGTGCCTCCCTGATGGGGGCGGGGGGATTTTGTGGCAGTTTGGCCCCCATAGCTTCTTGCAGCCTTGAGGGGTGGTCCCACGACGTAGACGCCGCCACTCCAGGACCTCTAATATTGTTGTTAATATCTCTTTCTGCCCATTGATAATTAATTTTGTGTACAGTAAGTAGCTTTGCTTTAAAAATTCTTGATGATTTCATACTAGAAGCTCCAATTTCCCCTCTCAAGGCGGCACATGCTGTACTCCTGTAACCTCCAAGTATCTTTCTATACACACCATTTTCTATACATTGCAATCTCTTTATTTCATTTTTATATTTATAACATTATTTTAATTAAATCTGAACAGTATTGGGAGATGTGTTCAGAATAGGAGACTACGGTGGTTTGGTCACATTGAGAGAATGGACGAGAATGCTTGGGTTAGTAGATGTAAAGCAATTGATGTAGAAGGTTCAGTAGGTAGAGGAAGGCCAAAGAAAACATGGGGGGAAGTGATACGGTTAGATTTGAGAGAAAGAGGAGTTAGTAAAGAGCTGGCCAGAGATAGGTTAGCCTGGAAGGCTATTTCTAAAAACCCGTCCAACGTATGCCACCATGTAAGACGGACGTTAAACCCAATATGATGATGAATGATGATGATGATTGCTCTAGTCCTCCTCCTAAAGCTATTATTGTTGTATTTCCACTGCATATGTTGACTACTGCTTCTATTATTTGAAGATGTATTTTAAACTCTTTCATTACTTCTATTAAGGTGGTAATTCTTTTTGTAACATTGCAGTGCCATGATTCCTCCAAAGTATGCCAGGAAATTGAAGGATTCAGTTGCTCTCTCTCTCTCTCTCTCTCTCTCTCTCTCTCTCTCTCTCTCTCTCTCTCTCTCTCTCTCTCTCTGTTTGTTACATTGGAGTGCCTTGATTCCTCCAAAGTATGCCAGGAAACAACAGGACCAGAAGAGCAAAAATAATGGTGTTCTGTTGTTGCTTGGAATAGTTTGGAGGATTCAGTCAGTTGCTCCAGATTTACCAACACAAAACTAACTTCCCCCTTAAGGATGTTCTTTTAACCGAGTCAAAGGATTTTCTGAAGTCTGCGATTACTGCTATTACTATTACTATTGCTATTGCTATTACTATTGCTATTGCTATTACTATTGCTATTACTATTAATGGCTTCCTCTTCTTCTTAAAACTTTTATCTATTCTACACAGTACTGTAATAATATATATATAAATTATCCTTGATTCTTGAACCTTCAGTAAATCCTCCTTGAGTTTCTTTGGTTTTTTCTTCATTTCTTTTCAAATGTTTTTCTGTTTCATCCTCGACCAACATCATAAATATCTTGTATGAAACATTTGTTTTTGCAATAGGCCTCAGATCCTTTGCAGTGGGCTTTTTATTTTTCTCAATCATTTTAATTATTGATCTTTTCCATTTGTCTGGTTTATCATTTTTTTTTTTTTTTTTTTTATCTTTCGACACTGGACATAGGCTTCATCAAACCCGTTACCGTGGTCCAGGTCAACTGCTACTCACATACACACACGTCACGACTTTCATTTCATTTTTCAAACATTCTGTTAGTACTTTCATGCATTTCTTACTTTTCAATAATGCTTTATATAATTATCTCAGGCTTTATTCCAACTGGGCTTGCAGCTTTTTTATTTTTCATTTTTCTAAGGCATTTTTCTATTCTTTCCTGAGTGATTACCGACTCATCCATTGGTTCTATGGGTCGATTCCACAGTGGTATTGGTTTGTTAGCTTCCCAACCAACCACACTTGTAAGGCTTCATTATTTTCCAAAAGCTGAGTATCCACATTCACAAAATCTAACCAACAGTTAAGTAATAATAATAATAATAATACCAGTAATAATACTAATGATAATAATAAAAATAATACCAGTAATAATAATAATAGTATTGATAATAATAATAATAATGATAATCATAATAATAATGATGATAATAATAATGATAATAATGATAATAATAATAATAATAATAATATCCAGTAATAATAATAATAATAATAATAATAATAATCACTGTATAATTTACTCACCAAATTCATTAAATAGTTCACCCATAAGTCATTTACACGGCTAAGATTCTTTCGTTTGCATGCTTACAAACCAATACTAACAACCACTGTGGAATCGACAATGTATCTTGCTTCTTCTTCAGTAAAGTATAAGTATTTTGAAGTTATCATTCCTGAATACAATTTGTTCAACTTGTAGTTTTATGTATAATTTTATATGTCATCAGTAAATTAAAATAGTGTTGAACCATTACATCCTTGACATACTGTACAATTTGTTATGTTAATAGTTGCCTGTTCTTCGTTCTTCAAATGTAAATGCGTTCTGTCGTTATTATATATATCTGTGCTATAAGTTTTATTTATTTTTATTTATTTTCTGTTATTCATGAGTGCCTTTATCAAGTTTCCTCTGTCAATTTAGTCAAAGGCTTTTTTGAAGTCCAATGATGTTACTATTAGTATGTTCCTTTGCTTGAAGGTTTCAGAGATATAGGGTCGATTCCACAATGGTATTGGTTTGTTAGCTCCCCAACCAACCACAATTTTAAGGCTTCATTATTTTCCAAAAGGTGAGTATCCACATTCACAAAATCTATCCAACAGTTAGATAATGATAATCACTGTATAGTTTACTCACCAAATTCATTAAATAATTCACCCATAACTCATTTACACGGCTAAGATTCTTTCGTTTGCGTGCTTACAAACCACTAGGAATGACTGTGGAATCGACCCATAGTATTTCAATATGTATAAATAATTGTCTGTAGTTCTTCTTTCCTCTGTATATCACTTCTTAATTAGTCCGGCTTTTTCAGTATGATCCTCAATTTGTTTTTCTTATAATATAATATAATAATATAATATAATATAATATAATATAATATAATATAATATAATATAATAATAATATAATATAATAATAATATAATATAATAATAATATAATATAATAATAATATAATATAATAATATAATATAATAATATAATATAATAATAATATAATATAATATAATATAATAATAATATAATATAATAATATAATATAATAATATAATATAATAATAATAATATAATATAATAATATAATATAATAATATAATATAATAATAATATAATATAATATAATATAATAATAATATAATATAATAATATAATATAATAATATAATATAATAATAATATAATATAATATAATAATATAATATAATATAATAATAATATAATATAATATAATAATAATATAATATAATAATAATATAATATAATATAATATAATATAATATAATAATATAATATAATAATAATATAATATAATATAAATAGTTTATATGACAAATTTGCAAATACACTGGTGAGAGATTATTATTTATTTTCTCTCTCTCTCTCTAGACTCTCTCTCTCTCTCCCTCTCTCTCTCTCTCCTTTTATTTCCTTCCTGCTTGCTGTCACACCTCTCTATCACCTTTCTCGGGCGCTATATGACCTCGCTGTCTATTGCGGCACCTAATATAAATCAATCTATAATCTACACTGGTGAGACCTATCTATCTAAGAGTTCCTTCACTATTGTTCCTATCTTTAAGTCAATTGGGTCACATTTTTATTCTATTATTAGGTTATAATTTTTTCTCTTTTCTTTGAGTTTGTTGATATGTCTTTTTAGTGTTTTCATTTAGTGTTTTCTTTTAGTGTTTTCATTTAGTGTTTTATTTTAGTGTTTTCATTTAGTGTTTTCATTTAGTGTTTTCTTTTAGTGTTTTCTTTTAGTGTTTTCATTCATCTTCTTTCTTCTCCTTCCTTTCTTTTCTTCTTCTTATCTTCCTTTTCCCACTCCTTCCTTCTCTTTTTATCTAACTTTTTTTTTTCTGCTACCTTTATTTTCTTCTTTTTATCTTCAACCACCTCCTTCTCTTTTTATCTAACTTCTTTCTTCTACCTTTCATTTCTTCTTTTTATCTTCAACCATTTCCTTTTCCCACTCACTCCTCTTTTTATCTAACTTCTTTTTTCTACCTTTCATTTCTTCTTTTTATCTTCAACCATTTCCTTTTCCCACTCACTCCTCTTTTTATCTAACTTCTTTTTTCTCCTACCTTTCTTTTCTTCTTCTTATCTTCCTTTTCCCACTCACTCCTTCTCTTTTTATCTAACTTCTTTTATCTTCTACCTTTCTTTTCTTCTTTTTATCTTCAACAATTTCCTTTTCCCACTCACTCCTTCTCTTTTTATCTAGCTTCTTTCTATCTAACTTCTTTCTTTTCTTCATTTTATCATCAACCACTTCCTTTTCCCACTCACTCCTTCCTTCTCTATTTATCTAACTTCTTTCTTCTCATACCTTTCTTATCTTCAACCACCTCCTTTTCCCACTCCTTCCTTCTCTTTTTATCTAACTTCTTTCTTCTGCTACCTTCGTTTTTCTTCTTATTTCTACAAACCATCCTTCTCACTTCTAATTTTTACCTACCTTTCTTTTCTTCTTTTCATCTTCAACCACTTCCTTTTCCCACTCACTCCTTCTCTTTTCATCTAACTTCTTTCTTCTCCTACCTTTATTTTCTTCTTCTTATCTTCCTTTTCCCACTCACTCCTTCTCTATTTATCTAACTTCTTTCTTCTCCTACCTTTCTTATCTTCAATCATTTCCTTTTCCCACTCACTCCTCTTTTTATCTAACTTCTTTCTTCTTCTATTTTATTTACTGTAATCCAGAATACACTCAAGTTTTATATTTTGGTTTATTTTGTTTTCTTTCAGAGTTTTTCCTTTAAATTTCTTGATGTGCTTCCATAACATTTTTGGGTCATGTTCTGATCTCTTCTTATATCTTCAGTTATTTATTTTTTTACTATTTATATTATATTCTCATTTTACACTGGCATTATGTATGTGAAATAGTGTGTGTGTAATGAATGTATGTACTGTAAATACTTATTGTACACTATATTACACACCCAATATACAAGTGTACTGTACAATGAGGGTTTTCTGTACACAGTTTCATTACACACATTACATTACACACCCAATATACAAGTGTACTGTACAATGAGGGTTTTCTGTACACAGTTTCATTACACACATTACATCACTCCCTACACACACACACACACACATAATATACACACACTCACTCTCTCTCTCTCTCTCTCTCTCTCTCTCTCTCTCTCTCTCTCTCTCTCTCTGCGTGTGTGTGTGTGTGTGTGTATGTGTCTATTAATATTACACACCCAATATACAAGTGTAAAATGAGAGTTAACTGTAACATGTACTGGTGGTAATGGTAGGTAATATTACACCACCAGGCTGAGATACATCAATTCTACAGTAAACCAACTGTAATGTGGACGAATCCGTTTGGGCTTCACTCTGGTTGTTGCTTGGTGGTGGTCCGTTCACTGTAACAACATCATCATCATCATCATCTATCACCATCTCTAACTCAACTGAAATGAAGAGGAGGAGGAGGTGGAGAAAAAAAAAGTGAATTGACTAAGGTTCTGAAGTATATTATATAAATGGTAAAGGATAAATGTGTTGAAAATTGTTGTGTGATTAAGTGTTTTTTTTCAGAGATATTAATTCATTTTTTTTTTTTTTTTTTTTAGATATTAATTCAATATTTTTTTTTTGTCAGAGATATTAATTCAGTATTTCTCTTTGAAATTATTTTTCAAAGATATTAATTCAATATTTCTCTTTGAAATTTTTTTTCGTAGATATTGATTCAATATTTCTTTCTTTTTTTCAGAGATATTAATTCAAAATTTCTGTTTGAAATTTTTTTTCGTAGATATTGATTCAATATTTCTTTTTTTTTTCAGAGATATTAATTCAATATTTCTCTTTTTTTTTCAGATATAAATTCAATATTTCTCTTTTTCAGAGATATTAATTCAATATTTGTCTTTTTTTTCAGAGACATAAATTCAATCATTTTTTCGTAGATATTAATTCAATATTTCTCTTTTTTTTCAGAGATATTAATTCAATATTTCTCTTTTTTTCAGAGATATAAATCCAATATTTCTCTTTTTTTCAGAGATATTAATTCAATATATATATATATATATATATATATATATATATATATATATATATATATATATATATATATATATATATATATATATATATATATATATATATATATATATATATATATATATATATATATATATATATATATATATATATATATATATATATATATATATATTTTTTTTTTTTTTTTTTTTCAGATATTAATTCAATATTTCGTTGTTGTTGTTTTTTTCATATATCATCACGAAACTTTCTACACTCATAAGTACATATCTGAACTAGTTACTACTAAATTTTCACACAAATTGGAAACATTTTAAATTAATCAATGTAAAAAATCGGTCTTCTCTCTCTCTCTCTACCTTAATTCAACACCAAGATATTAATTAATTGATTGATTCACCATGTTTATATATTAATAGTCAGGTTTATTACAGTTTCATAAGACATACAAACAAACTCCAAACTCCAAAACATTAATAAAAAAACACACAATGTTATCCTGTTGTTGCCTGGAAAAATAATTTGGAGGAATCATTTGCTCCAGATTTACCAACACAAAATAATATGCTCGAATACTTATAAATAACATATAAAATAATAATAATAATAATAATAATAATAGTAATGATGATGATAATAGTAATAATAATAATGATAATAATAATAATAATAATAATAATAATGATGATAATAGTAATAATAATAATCATAATAGTAATAATGATGATGATAATAATAGTGATAATAATAATAATGATAATAATAATGATAATAATAATAATAGTAATGATAATAATAATAGTAATTATGATAATAATGATAATAATAATAAATAAGTTTGAGATATTGGGCAATATTCAAGAACATTGGTGGTGTAAATAATAATAATAATAATAATAATAATAATAACTTCACAAAGCCATCGTACTCACCACCAATAATATTCTTACATATCACCCAT